>PVJX010007825.1:0-68822 GCA_004027295.1 Dolichotis patagonum | reverse complement strand
TTTCCTGATAATCCCTTTGAATCTGCTTCATAAATTCTAGGTTTTTTCTTAATTCTTCAATAAATTTTTCTCTCCATTTGTGTTCCTCTATTCTTCTGTCTGTGTCTTCTTGAGAGGTACCCAGCCCTTCTTTTATTAATCTACTTATCTCTTGTTTAATTTGAATTAATATTTCAGTTTTGGTCCCGCTTACGAGGTCCTGAATATATCTCTTTATGTCTGCTAATGCTGTGTTTGATGTTGCATTTTTGCTGCCCTCAGTCTCTTTTGTATTTACCTCTCCTGGATCAATGTTCTCAGGGTTGGGGGCTGGGAGTGTTTTCTTATTTCTCCCTTTCGTCATGTTTTTGGTTCCTTCCATACAAGTGTACAGTGTAATTCCCAGACCCTTTTCTTGTTGTTTATGTCTCCTCTAGAGGGCGCAGCCTAGGAGCTTTAGCCCTCTTCAATAGGTTATCAGTGATTAGAGTTCACCCAGGGGCAGTGTGCACTAGTTCCTTCCTTCTGGGCCAGTCAACCTTTGCAGGCCTTCACTGCATCAGTGTGCACTGATCTTAGGGAAGTAACTGGGCCCCCACCAGGGGCGTGGCCTAGTTCAAGCAGATTCCACCAATCCGCTCGGCGAGGGGAATAACCAGCTGAAGACACTTCCTTATGGAGTTAGGGCTGTCCTGCCCAAATCCAACATGTCGTCCAGTCGGTTTCCCCTTTCCCGTGGGAGGGTCTTATTCTCATCACTCACCGTGTCCCCGAGAACTATTGGACTGCCCAACCTCTGACTTCAGCATGGCTGTGGTGGGAACTCACGGTGCCTCTGGGTGGGTCATGTGCAGTGCCGGTCCCGGCGAGCTGCACGCCGGGCTGTTCAGCTCCGGGCTCCGGCGGCTCAAGCCAGTCGCTTTGGCGCAGATCGCTTGTTCAGGTCTGGCGGAATTCAGGAGTCTCGAGGCGGGTGCCATGCTCGCCGATCTTATCTTCACTAATAGTAGCCCTAGGACCTCTTATTCGAGCGGGTTTTTGCACTTTAGTTTCTTTCTGTGTTGTGAGAGTCTATCTCTCTCTGTTTGGGTCTCTCCAGGGTGTTTTATTCTGGCATTTGAGCTGTCTCTCTCAGAGAGGGTCTCTCTCCTGCTACCTACCAGTCCACCATCTTGTCTCTTCTCCTCTTGGGTATTTTATCTCAGCAACAGGAAAAAAAAGTAAACAATACAGATTTTGAAATTATTTGTTGTAAAAACCACTGTGCCATTTTGCAGTTTTAGGGAAATGAATTGATTTTGTTTAGATTGATTTTCATGTGTGGTTATTAAGATATATATCCCAAAATTCACTGTTGCAAGTGGGCAGTCACAGATATTTAATACGTGTTTACATAAGTGCCAGAATCACCCCAATTCAAACTCACGGTATTATCCGATTCTCAAGCAACGTCCTCAAGCCCATTTTCAGTCAGTCCTGGCTCCATTGCTGGCCCCAGGAGAGCAGCTACCCACCTTGGTGAATGTGTCTTCTCTGGGTATTTAGTGTACACTGACTCTATTACAGGCAGCTTTGGTACTCGCTTCCCTGACTCAGTACCGGTGTCAGCACACCCTGGGCTGGGAGCAGGTTTCCTGTTGGTGTATATGAACTTTCCTTGCACCATGGTTGTGTCCCTTTGTTCAGGTTTCACCATGGTTGTGTCCCTTTGTTCAGGTTTCACCATGGTTGTGTCCCTTTGTTCAGGTTTCATTCATGGTTGTTTCCTTGGTTGAACCACAGAACTCAGCCATAATCACAGCAGCTGTGTGCTTGTGAAGTCCGAAGCATTAAATACCTGTGCCTTTGAGAAAAAGTTTGCCAGGTACATTTTAACTTCATCCATGTCGTCAGCAGTTCCTACATTTTTAGTACATAGCATTGTGGTAGATTAATGCACTGTTTCATCAGTTGACAGACATTGGGAACATTGCTGTATTTTAGCTGATAGAAATAATTTACAATCACATACAAGTCTTTATGAGGATACGTGTTGTGCATTGACTAGGTTCCTAGGATAAAACCGAAGGGCTCCATGATTTTTACGTTTTACTTTTTAAGAAGTGGCAAAGTATTTTCCACCTTGATTCTGCCAGTTTGCATCCCCTGCAGTAATGTCCAAATTTTAGTTTCTCTGAGTTCACCCATACCTGGCTTTGTTGTTGTTGTTGTCTTTCCAGGGACATATGGTGATTTTTTAGTGTGGTTCTAATTTGCATTGCCCATTTGATTAATGATGCTGAGCATCTTTTCCTGTGCCTGTCATGGTTTATATCTGAAAGACCCCACAGTAGCCTTCCGTGTTCAGAGACCGGGATGTTGGAAGGCAGTTGCATCCTGAGGGCTCTGACTACAGCAAGAGGATGAGTCCACCGAGGAAGTCATAAAGCAGCGGCTTTATCGGCAGGTGACTAGAAGAGGAGAGGGCTTACAGCAGTAAGTGAACTGGGGACGTGAACCACGGTGCAATGTCTGCAATACCTGGCCCCAAGCCTTTCTCCCTGCCCCTTCCGTCTCAGCTTCCTGACTGCTATGAGCTGAGCACTCCACTCTGCACACCATTGCTTCCTGATATGCGGGACCGCACAGCCGAAAAACGAAAAGCATCTGCACTGGGGCTGAACCCTTGGAAGCCATGAGCCCAGATAATCACTTTCTTCCTCAAGTTGACTTACAGCATTTTATCACAGCTACAGAAAGGTGACTAACCTATGCTTACTAGTCATGCCTACATCTTCTTTATTAAAAAGATCAGTAAAAGTGTTCTTTATCTTATTAAGATATAAAGATTTTTTAAATGGCATATATTTTGGCTTAATTGCTTTATTAAATATATTTCTGGATTATTTCTCTTAGTATATAATTGATGTTTTTCCTTTTCTCTGCATTTTCAAAATGCAAAAGTCTTTTAATTTATTGAAATACTATTTTATCTTTTCTTTGTTATTGATAATAAATTAGGTTTCACATTTAGAAATGATTAACACAAATATTTATATTTTTTCCTAGATTATCTTCTAGAGGATTTATATTAGATCTTAAAATAGATTAGTGATATGTTGTGAGTTATTTTCATTGAGAGAGAGAAGCAGTAATGCAGCCCCTTTTCCCTCTGCTTCTCCTCATTAATCTTTTTCATGTCGATGCCCAATCATTCCGCCACCATTTATCAAAAAGACCATCCTTTGCCCCATTTAATTGGTGCTTTTGTCAAAAAGCAGTAAGTAAAGGTATATTTCTGGACTCCAAAATCTGCTGTTAACTTGCTTGCTGTTTCTCTCTGCTATAGGTCCTTGAGCACAATAACTTTATGGCAAGTTTTGAAATCAGGTTATATGAGTTCTACTACTTTATGCATCTTTCCTGAAACTCAAGTGGTTTCAAATATGATTTATTTTCATATAAAATTTTTGTATCAACTTTCAGTTTCTCTCAAATTTTCCCTCAAGTCTGCAGAGACTTTAATAGTAATTCAGCTGAAATCTGTATGCCAATTTGAGTAGAAATGGTATGTTATCAAAATTCAGTCTTCAAGCTGAGAATATAGAATATCTTCTGATTCATTTAGATCTTTTTTTTTCAATCACTACTTCGTAGGTTTTAGTGTGAGTACATTACATTTCTTTTGTAAAATGTATCCCTAACCGTTTTATTCCCTTTGATATTATCATAAATGGGATTAGTTTTTCACATTGGTTTTGTATGCTGTGATCTTTCCAACTTGTTTAGTTGTTCTGATATGCTCTTTCATGTTTTCTTTTTCTTTTTAAAGTGTCATGTGCATCCTGATTTCCAGTTTCCTCTGCATGTATAACCTACTCAACGTTGATTATCTAGCCCACAGGTCTAGCTGCAAGGTGCACTGCAAACCTTGGGTCTGTTTAATTTATTTAAAAAGCAGAGGAGCATTGTGACTAAGGTTCTTCTGGTGGTTAGAAGGGCAAGGTAAGCAGAGACTGGAGTAGGAAATGGAAATAAGTTTCAATCTCTTTTGTCAATGATTCATTTTGTAGATTTCTTTCATATACATCCTTTAATTTGGTTTATACATGAACAGACAAGGCACATTTAACCATTCTCCAACCAAAGCACGGCAGAGCAAGGCTCGGGGCCAGTGCCCCTTGGTCCTTGTCAGAGTCTGGGTGAGGGTCTGCATTCACTGGACTTGCTCTGCAGCCTCTTTTGGGTCTCCTGGGTTCTTTCCTCTTGTCTAATCTTGTAGGAAGTGTTGGATTAAGCGCTCCTTTCTGATGATCTGAGATTCTTAAGACTTCCTCACCTAGTATAATTAGTCACAAATCAAAATTGAAGTGAAAGGCTGAATCCTCAACTTGCTGTCATTCCACTGAAAAAGTATATAGTTCTATTACTGTCCATAAAAGTAGCAACTTTTAAAAAGTACTGTCAACTGTCCATAAAATTTCTCCTTGAATTTATAAAGGTCTATGCATTTATTTTTGTAAGAGTCAAGTTTAGAAAACAGGCAGTGCTTCTAATTTATATTCAATGTAATCATCCGTTATCTACTTAAGCCAGATAAAGAAAATGAGATAAAGGAAATAGACACCAATTTACACCAGCTATTAACTTTCCCAGGGGTACGCTATTAGTACTAAAAAGAGGTTTGTTGAGATTGTCCTTCAGTTTAATTTCTTTCAGTAATATTACTAACGACCCCATTAAGAACATTAAAACTTTCTTTTTCTGACCAATGTAGAATATTGAACTGCATAAAGTATCTAAGGACCAACCAGCTAAATAAATCAAGGTCACCTTTAAGATCTATCCTACAGCTCACTGTGGGCAGAAGACTAGGGCCACAGTGTCAACCAGGCAGGGTTATTTCCTGTCAGCACTAGGACTGTGCCAGGCAAATCACATCCATACCTCTGGAAAACCTATTCTGAAGGCAGGCTTACCCTGTAAAACTTGGAAGGATCTGGGAGGAAAATTTGAGGCCCTAGCTATTTTCAAAAATGCAGCCACCCTATGTAATTTGTATCCAATGTTCAGAATGTGTTCATTTACAGAAAAAATGATTATGCAAACAATCAATTTATGTATGTTTCTCAGTTCTTTATCCCTCATTGCTTTCAGATTGGAGTAGAGAGACTGGAAAGAAAATACCAGCTTGGTTTGGGGTGAGTTACTCACTGGTATGGTACTAATATTAACATTGTCTACTTTTGAGACAAGTTGTAGAAGTTTGAATATGTATTTATATTAGCCATTTTCCCTGAAAATACCAGACACCCACAATTTAAAGGAAGACAGGTTTACATTGGTTGCATTTCAAAAGATGCAGTCTGAGCTTGCCGGCTGCTAGGCAGAAGTGGTATGAGAGAGCCGGGTGGAGGAAGGCTGCCGATCTGATGAAGAGGAAGCAGAAAGAAAAGGAAGAGCTGGGAACGAGCACACACTCTTCCCAGTCACACCCCAGTGAGCACCTGCAGTCAGACCCTGCCTCCTGCAGCACAGTCAGCCCTAAAACCCCCCACCCCCCATGATGAATCCACAGAGAATCACAGTGCCCCATCACCTTCCAATGCTCCACCTCTGAACACAGGAGACTTCTGAGGGTCATTTTAGGTCTATGTCTTATGGTAGTGAAGCTCAATACAAATGTGTTTTTTAATTTTTTTTCATAATAACTCTACTTTTATGTCCCTCTGCCTCTTGAGTCACATACTGAATGTGTCATTCATATTTCTTTCTTTTATAGTGAAAACTAGATATTGCACTACCCTCACACTTGCAGCTGGACATTAGCTGTGTTTCTTAATAGACATATACTGTCACATTGACTATATATTTCCAGGGCACAGACGGGTTCAGCACCTCTGGAGCACTGTGTGGGCTTCCACCAAGAGACAGGGTGGCTGGAGCAGTGAGGTTTTCTTCTCAATAGAAATTTGAGAGGTCTCCACCCAGAGCTGCCCCTTATCCGCCCTCCACTTCTGAGCCATAAGTGCCCCATCCTCTAGGGGGGCTGGGGGTCGCACTCGGAGACCATGTGGCATTCCAAGGGCAGGCACTACTATTTAAAGCAGAGAAAAGGATGTATTCACATCCCACAATGTCCTTTGTTGTACATTTTCTCATTAGAAAACCACCATGCTAAGCAATGCTATTTAGAAATACTTCCGGAGGAAACAGTGAATTATGTTCATTATTAGAGTGATTTAAAAATTAGATTATTTAACATTTCTGGAAAAGAATGGAGGTAGAGTCAAATTCATTATTTTTTAAGTGACTAGAACGTGCTACGCTAACGGCCTAGGAATGGCAGAATAAGTAAATGCAGCAGGGTAGTCTGAGGCAGCAGACGCACCTCAGCCAGATGCCAGTTGCCTGGGGCTGGGGCAGCTCCTCCTGCAGGCCCTGGGGGAGGGTCACGCGTGTCCTCAGCTTTGGTGTTTGTGACTGAGCCACCTGCCTGTGTCCCCCTGGCCTGCAGAGGCGGCACCCAATGGGTGTGGGGTGCTTCTAACTTCTCGAGACTGTGGTGGGGCGCTTCTAGCTTCTCGAGGCTCTGGTGTAACAGGACCGAAGGGTGCTTCCTCCAGAGCTGGGTCCAGGGCGGGGATTGGGTCAGGGTGCCCTCTGCACCAGACTCAGGCTGTTACCACAGAGGGCTCAGGTCTCACAGGAGTGCATGGAAGGTACCAGGAAAGCACGCCCAGCTGCTCCGCGGTTTCTTGCTTCCTTTACGCCATGTGGTCTCCCACACGCATCTCCGCCATGTGACAACACACACAAGCCGGAAAGGGGTCAGAAGGCTTCTACGATCCATGTTCTGTCCACAAAGAAGCACACAGAAATCACAAACATGTAAATCTCATCATGGATTTACTATGAGGCGAACATAAGAGGTAAAATAAACTTTCACTTACATTTAAACAAACTTTTTTCCTTTGCAATTAACAGAGACTTAAATGCTTTAAAAGAATCCTGTGTCTTTAAAATACTGCATGCAGAAGTTGGATTTTGTGTCATATGTTTCTGGCTAAACACTTGTTTTCTTTTTATCTCCAGCAGAGATATTCTAATGCATTCTACTGACCTTAGGGTTACTTCACAGCGGTTCTGTAGACATGCCATAAATGCTTCTGTCTTCGTGATGGTGATGTTTTTCTCAGTGAAAGATATTTTAAAATGTAAGGTCTGACCCAGCATCTCTCTCCTAACTTGTTCTCATTTATTCAAGTTATTCAAAGCTAGCCTCAGTATCTGACCCTTGAAAACTTCCCGGCAGCTGGTACCTACCACAGTGTAGGTAAGTACTCAGCCTTCCTACACATGGCACAGATTACTATGCAATTAACGCTCCAAAAGCAGAGAAGAATCCAGGCTATTGGGCACATTAACAGACCGCACCAGAGCAACAAGACAATTCAGCAGGACTACCTAAGTCAAGCAAAGAGTGCTTGCTTAGAAATAAAAATTCACCTTAAATTTTCAAAGAGTATATTTTTACCAGAATTGGTCAGCTCCCAGGGCTGAAGGACAGAGAGAAAAGCCTGGAACATCAGGGCAGCTAGAATTTGCTGGGCAGAGAGGAACAAACGGCCTAAAGAAAGAATGTAAAGGAGCCAGCTAGAGATGGTGTCTACATACCGATACGTGCATACATGATGTTTGCATACTTATATCTTCATGCATGATGGAAGATTTCCTGAGAAGGGTAGTGGACAGCCTGATACCATGGTAGACAGCAGGTCCTGTACTGACACAGAACAGGAATATCTCCTGGTGTCAGCAGCTAGGCTTGAAATCCAGCAGTTATGGGGCACTGGGTTTAGTGTCCAGCAAACCTTGCTTCCAGACAGGGAGCTAATCAGCCCTGGGCACAGCCCTGCTCTGGACGCGACTAACAAGTTGCAACAGAAACACAGATTGGATGGGTCAAAGCATTTCTTAGTAGTGGACCTACCACAAAGCTTAGTGCATTTCCGTGAATGCAGAAGTGTCCAACAGAGGAAAACTCCTTGTGCCTTAGCTACCTGCAAAAATTAACACCTACAAAAGAAGCAAAAATGGAGCCCTAAAAAGAATAAAAATCAATCAGAATCAACATAGATTCCATAATTCATAGGAAAGCATATTAACACAGGGAAATATCTGCATTGTAAGTATCACAAATGAAAGCAGATTACAAAAAGACTCAATTAGAAATCAAAGAGATGAAAATTATGTCTGACCTAAAAACACAATGCTGGTGTTAACAGTATGTTACACAGTGCAAATGCAAGTTTGTCAAATTGCACACCTAGTGATAGAAACTATCCGGATAGTGCATGCGGAGAGCAAGCAAGCTCAACTCAGGACACAACATGCCAAGAAGGCAAGCAGAGCTCCAGAAAGCTTGGAGATAGTGTCACACAATGTGATTCTGAGATCCTGGTGTCATCCGAGTCCCTAAATGAAAGGAGAGGTCGCAAAAATATGGAAAGAGAATTACTGAAAAATTTCCGAAGTCATGAAAATCCTAGACATGGATCCGAGGCACTGAGTCAATCTCACCAAAATGCAACATGCAGAACATCACACCACCTTAGGTCACAATAAAATGGCTAAGAAAGTGCTGAGAGAGGGAGCCAAGAAACTGCAGGGGAGTTAGGACCATGGCAGGTGAGTCCCAGTGCCCCAAGGCTGGCTCGGGGAGAGTTAGAGACCTGCACACCCAGCGATTGAGTTTCTAGCAAGCTCCAGGGGACACTGGACTGAGTCCTGGAGGTTCCACAGCCTCAGTGCACCATGACCAGCGGCCTTCTTTTAGTTCAGGAGGCGGAGACCATACAGGGGGACTCTTGGCCCAGTTGGGCTGGCCTGGGGAGAGCTTAAGACCAGCAATCCCAGCAATTGAGTTCATATCCAGCCCCCTAGGAAACGGGACTGAGCCCCAGAGGTTCTGCCAGACCCAGCTCACCACGCCCAGCTTCCACCTTTCAATTTAGGGAACCAAGAACCTGCTGGGGAGCCCAGACTGCTCCAGTAGCTGAGGAAGCAGGAGGTGATTTGCCACACACCCAGAGGAAGTTTTGGAACACCGCTCAAAGCAAGGAAATATAGGAAAATGACAAAAGGAAAGACCAAAAAGCAATCTCAAATCTCCAGCCCATCCCAAGAAAGCCTAGGAGCCATGTACATAGAAGAAAATAGAAGCCATACACCTGAAATGACTGAAATGATATCAACTGAAATAAAGAAGCAACTAGGGGAAGCTATGGAGAAATTCAAATCAGAAATAATTGCCCAGGTAAAAGAAGAAATGATAAAAGTAGTGAAGAAACAGTGAACACATCTAGTGAAGATACACCTAAAAAATTAGAGGAACAAAGCAAACAGATAGAATCCCTGAATGAACACTATAAGAAACAAGTTGAATGCATGAAGCAGATTCAAAGAAATATACAGGAAATCAAAAATTCTATTGAAAGCTGCCAAAACTGCCTCAATGAAAGTGAAGATAGAATTTCAGACCTCAAAGATAAGATTGCAGCTAGTGAACAGGAAAAGAAAGATCTTTTAAAAATAACAAAGAATCAGGAAATAACAGCTGCAAGATGATACAAAGAAAAATAACATAAGATTAATAGGGATAAAAGAAAAAGAAGGGGACAGCCCAAATGATATCAAGAGGATATTTACAGAAGTAATAGCTGAAAACTTCCCAAACATGAGACTGGAAACTGACATATGGATTAGTGAAGCATATAGAATTCCAAATAGCAGTAACCAAAATAAAACTACACCTAGACATAAAATAATCACCATCCCAGAAATCCACCATAAGAACAGAATACTAAAAGCTGTTAGAGAGAAAAGAGAGATCACCTATAAAGGAAAACCTATCAGAATCACAGCAGACTTCTCAACACAAATAACGGAGTCAAGAAGAGCATGGAGTGAAGAATTTCAGATCCTAAAGGAAAACCACTTCCAACCCAGACTGATGTACCCTGAAAAACTGTCCTTCAAAATGGATGGAGAAATAAGATACTTCCATGATAATGAACAGCTCAAAAACTTCATGAATACCAAACCTACCCTATAAAGAGTACTGAAAGATATTCTAGATACACATAGGATAAAACCACCAAGCAAGGCAGACAATTAAACATAATGAAAAGGTAAAGATACAACAGCAGAAAGATAACATGTCAACAATAAACCAATATATAACAGTTATTACCATTAATGTAAATGGCCTCAACTCACCAATCAAAAGAAACAACAGACTGGCCAAATGGATCAAGAAACAACATCCAACCATTTGCTGTCTAAAAGTAACCCACCTAACCCAAAAGGAAACTCATCGATTGAAAGTCAAAGTGTGGAAAACAATACTTCATGCAACAGGAAACCAAAAAAAAGTACGGGTAGCTCTACTGTTTGCAGACAATGTGAACTTCAAGAATGATCCAAAGAGATTAAGAAGGTCACTACATACTAGTTAGAGGAAAACTTCAAGAGGAAGAGATAACAATCTTAAATATATATGCACCAAATTCCAGAGCACCCAGCTATATAAAGGAAATACTAACAGAAATGAAAAATCAAATAAGCAATAACACAACTATAAAAGGAGACCTTAACATGCCATTCACATAAAGGGACAGATCAACTAGACAGAAAATCAGCAAAGAAATAATGGAAATGAATCATACCTGTGAACAAATGGACTTGATAGACATATACAGAGTGTTCCATCCAACAACATCAGAATATGCCTTCTTCTCAGCAGTACATGGGACATTCTCTAAAATAGACCATATACTAGCCCACAGAACATATTTAAGTAAATGCAAATGAATTGAAATTATACCATGCATGTTATCGGATCATAGTTCCATGAAACTAAAAATTAATGATAAAAGCAACTTCAAAAACCTCACAAACACATGGAAACTAAATAATACACTTTTGAGCAATCAGTGGGTCATAGAAGAAATTAAACAATATCTACAAGCAAATGAAAATACAAACAAAACTTACCGGATTTTGTGAGATGCAATGAAAGCGGTCCTCAGAGGAAAATTTATTGCACTATGTTTCCACATCAGGAAGACAGAATGAGCACAAATAAACAACCTGATGCTACAACTCAAACATCTAGAAAAAGAAGAACAAGCCAAGCCCAAAGCCAAAAGAAGGGAGGAAATGATAAAGATCAATTATAAAGAAATTAATGCAATAGACACTAAGAAAACAGTACAAAGAATTGATGAGTCAAAGAGTTAGTTCTTTGAAAGAATAAATAAAATTGATAAGCCCCTAGCCAACCTTATTAAAAAAGGAAAGGAAAAACTCAAATGCATGCAATAAGGAATGAAAAAGGTGAAACTACTACAGACTTGGTGGAAATACAGAAGATCATCAACACCTATTTTGAAAACCTCTACTCTCAGGTTTAATAACACAGAAGAAATAGGCAGATTCCTAGATATGAACCACCAAAGCTGGGTCAGGAAGATGTAAAACTACTGAATAACCCAATTTCTATTAATGAAATTGAAAATGTAATTAAGTCCTTGCAAACAACAGGATTCAGTGCAGAATTCTACAAGAAATACAAAGAAGACTTAATTCCAACACTCTTCAATGAAATGGAAAGGGAAGCAATTGTTCCTAAGTCATTCCTGGAAGCAAATATCATGCTAGTACCAAAACCTGAGAAAGACCCAACTAAAAAAGAGAACTATAGGCCAATCTCCCTAATGAACATAGATGCAAAAATTCTCATAAAATACTAGCAAACAGGATGCAGCAAATCATCAAGAATATTATTCAACCTGACCAAGTGGGATTCATCCCAGGAATGCAGGGATGGTTCAACATATGTAAATCAATAAATGTAATCCACCATATCAATAGAGCCCAAAGTAAGAAACACATGATCATATCTATAGATGCAGAAAAAGCTTTTGATAAGGCCCAACACTCATTCATCATAAGAACCTTATAGAGAATTGGAATAGATAGTCTTTACTTCAATATGATAATGGCTACGTATGACAAACCAACAGCCAGCATCATATTAAATGGCTGAAAACTGAAAGCCTTTACCTTAAAATCAGGTACAAGACAGTGATGTCCCCTATCACCACTCCTATTCAACATAGTAATGGAAATACTAGCCAGAGCAATTAGACAAGAGAGAGAAATAAAAGGAGTAAAGATAGGAAAAGAGGAATTTAAATTATCATTATTTGCAGATGACATGATACTTTACATAGAAGACCCCCAAAGTTCCATTGGAAGACTCCTAGATGTAATAAATAAATTCAGCAATGTAGCTGGATACAAAGTCAATACTCAAAAACCAATAGCATTTCTTCACACTAGCAACAAAAATACTGAGAGAGAAATAAGAGAAGCGACACCCTTCACACTAGCATTCAAAAAATTGAAATACTTAGGAATTAATCTCATGTAAGAAGTAAAAGAGCTATTCAGGGAAAATTATAATACCCTGAAAAAGAAAACCAAAGAGGACCCCAGAAAATGGAAAGACATCCCTTGTTCATGGAAGAAAAAACATTGTGAAAATGGCTATTCTCCCAAAATTACTATATAGATTCAATCCAATCCCAATCAAAATACCACTAACATACCTCATAGATCTAGAGAAATCACTCCTAAAATTCATCTGGAACCAGAAGAGACCTAGAATAGCAAAGGCAATTCTAAGCAACAAAGGCAAGGCAGAAGGCATCACAATCCCTGACTTGAAATTATACTACAAAGCTACAGTAATAAAATCAACATGGTACTGGAATAAAAAACAGACCTGAAGATCAGTGGAATAGATTGGAAGATACAACCACAACCACAAACTTACTAAACCACCTTATCTTTGATAAAGGGGCCAAACATGCTCGCTGGAAGAATGACAGTCTCTCTAACAAATGGTGCTGGAAAAACTGGCTATCCATATGCAGAAGACTAAAACTAGTCCCATACCTATCACCATGTACTAAACTAAAATATAAATGGATCAAAGATCTAAATATTAAAACAGAAACACTAAATCTGTTGGAAGACAAAGTAGGTAAAAATCTCAAAGATAGAGGGGTAGGTAGAGAATTCATGAACAAGAATAAAACTGCACAGGAAATACTTTCCAGAATCAAAAACTGGGACCACATCTTATGAAAGCATTTATGCATGTCGAAAGAAATTTCCAGCAGAATGAAAAGAAAACCCACAAATTGGGAAAAAATCTTAATGGACTGTCCCTCAGACAAAGGACTTCTGTCTAGAACTTATAACATATTAAAATAAAATCAGACTCTCAAAATTCAAAGACCCAATCCAAAAATGGGCATCTGAAATGAATACACAGTTCTCAGATAAAGAAATGCGAATGGAAAATAAATATATGAAGAAATGTTCATCATCATTAGTCATGAGAGAAATGCAAATTAAAACCACACTGAGATTCCATCTCACCCAAAAAAGAATGGCCAGGATAAAGAAAACTACCAACAACAAATGCTGGAGAGGCTGTGGGGAAAAAGGAACTCTTCTGCACTGTTGGTGGGAATGTAGACTGGTGCAGCCACTGTGGAGGTCAGTCTGGAAATTCCTCAAAAAGCTGGGTATGGAAGTCCCATTTGACCCAGCTATTCCACTTCTGGGCATATTCCCAGAAGAACTAAAAACATCATACCACAGTGATATATGTGCACCCATGTTTATAGCAGCACAATTTGTAATAGCCAGATCCTGGAAACAACCTAAGTGGCCATCAACTGAGGAGTGGATAAAAATGTTGTGGTATTTTTATACAATGGAGTCCTACTCAGCTATAAAGAATGATCACATTGAGATGTTTATAAATAAATGGACACAATTTGAGACCACACTTATAAGCAAAGTAAACCAAGCTCACCTGTGTAAATACTGTATAGTCTCCCTAGTATGAGAGTTGGTAAGAGTATATAATATTTTATGGTAATCATGAGTCCCCATCTCTTAGCTTTGAAGCCTTTCAATGTTTTCATTCATCAGTTGGAATGGTTTTATTCTGTTTTGTTTGACTTTATTATGTGTGATGGTTTGAACAGCGGTTTTGAAGAAAACAAAACATTATGGCAGCCATTGCTGATTTAATATTGTCTTGCTTTGAATTCCTACCATGCTTCTATTCTTCTATTACCATCAGTTCTATCATGTTGTGTCTCACTGGGCTTTTAATATATGTGATAACATAAACAAATTTTTTTATTGAAAATGAGATATTATAGTAGCCATTGGTCATTCTGTGTTATTCAGTTCAGAATCCCCTGTAATTCTTTCCTTCTTTTGAATGGTTTTATACTATTTTGTTATGATTGATATTATTGTATTTGAAAGTATGCTCAACTATAGCAGAGAAAGAGATATTATGATAGCTACTGTTAATGTCCGGTTGTCTTACTGTAAAGTGCTGTGTTGCTTATGTTGTTCTGTTCTGATCTGCTTTGTTCTGCCCTCTTTTGTTTTATTCTCTTTAAAATAAAAATAAAAGTGCTGAGAAAGTGCCTTACAGGAACCCAGAACTCCAAACCTCGGCCGTAGCCATGTGCAGTGGCTGGGAACAGCAAGGGACAAGCTGGGTTTCTCCCAGGAAGAAAATAGGTGAAGGACATGGGCAGCAGGTTTAGCACTGCGAGAGAAGAGAGGTCAACTCCTAAGCACGGAGTGCCACACTCAGCAGAATGTGCTTCACAGCTGAGGGCAGCCCACGTACATTTCAGCTCAAGAACTTTCAAAGAATGAGTCACAAAGTGAACCGTGCCACGTGAAATAGGAAAGAGAGGCTTTCAGGTAGAAGGGAAATCTTAGATGGAAATGTCAGTCTAGATAAAGAAGGGAAGAATGCTGGAAATGTGCTACATGAATAAATATACAAGACTTGTTTGCTATACAGATTTTAAATATAATATTTAATGTTATACATAACATCACACATAGTGTGACATATATAGCATGAATATATATGCACAAATATATTCTACACGTGTGTATGTATGTTGGATGAATTTATAAGGTATCTTAACAATAGTATAAGGAGTACAGAGAGGAGGAAATATAAAATCTGTTTCTCATGCTGGAAGAAGTGTTATAATAATATAAAAATTTCCAATAGACCGCTAAATTAAAAACATATGCAATAGACCCTATTACAAATATTACATGAAAAAACAAAGAGTTGTAATTAGAAAGCCTCTAAAGATAATACTGAATTATAAAAACTGATCAATCAAAAGCGGTCAGAAAAGAAAGAAGCAGCAGCCTGAATGAAACAAATAGAAATAGGGAAGTAGGAAATAAGCAGCGAGATGATTTTTTGCATGTAACTGTACCAATAATCATAACAAATGTAAGTGAGCTAAACATTGTGATCAAAAGGCAAAGAGATTCTCAGATACTACTACCTTGGACTAGTTTTGCTCATGTATAAAAGAGCCAAATCTACATGAAACCCATAAGAAATCAGTATAAAGAATAAAGGCTCAAAGAATTGAAAGAAAGAGGATGTGCAAGTCTGCAGTGCTGGAACAAACTGGAAGAAAGCAGAAGTGGCTGTGCTTGTGAGAAAGTAGATTTTACAGCAGAGAATATTAATAGAAATGAAAGAATTTTCAACGATGATGCGCTTCATTCATTAGTAGCAAAAAGTCCCTAGATATTGATGCGCATAAAACAGAAGCTCAAAATACATAATGCAAAGCTGGTGGAGGCACAAGGAGAACCGGAAAGACCCACAAGTGTAGTCAGTGGCTTGTGTGTCTTCTGCTCGGTCACTGACAGTGCGGTCACTGAGGACCCAGACCGTAGGAGGAAGATGGTGAAGTATGTGACAGTGCGAATGCGGCGTGGCAGCAGCAGTGGGTGAAGTGAAAGTGTCACGTAAGAAAAAATGAAAGCACTAAACACATCTACTGGAAAAATAGAAATGGCACAGACGTCTGACCTCACCTCACCTCACCTTCTGCCGTAGGTTTAAAAAGTCACCAGGTTATGCAGAAGAAGGTAACAGGGGTAACTTAGTCAAGAAAGCAGGTACAAAAGGTGGAGAAAGTCAGTAAAAAACAGCAGATATCATTCTGATTAGTATTAATGCATTAAACTGCAGACGAGAAAATGCCCAAACAAATCTATGCTCACAAATTGAACAAAATTAACACAATAGGCAAATTTCTTGAAGGGTTTAAAATTCCAAAATGATTCTAGGAGAAATAGAAGAGCTGAACAATAATGTAACATAAAATTTTTCAAATTTTATCAGAAAAATGTGTAAAAAAATTGAACCAAAACAAAAACAATGACAAACAAATCAAAGCATCATTCTTAGATAGTTTCCTTGGCCAAATCTTAGAAACATTTATGGAGTTCTTCAAAATATCTTCTAAAAAATAGAAAAGGAGGGAATATTTGCAATTTATGTTGCAATTTCAGAATTGTTTTCATATCAAAAGCAGTCAGGAAGATAAAATTTAGAGAAATAATAGTCATTGATTCAAATATCCTCAACAAACTATTACAGCAGTGATCTATAAATATTAGAATCATTTACATAATCAAATACTACTTGACCCCTAAGCCAGACTATTTATTATTAAACTTGATTGATAAAGCTTATTTTATGATCAGCTTTAACTGCAGTTAGCATAACATCCTATTCATGTGTGGGAATGTCATTTGCCCAGTGTTGGCTGAGTAAAATGAAGTGAAAAGTAACTGAATTAGAAAGGCAAAACTACACGTGGTTTTATTACTTTTCAGATTTGTCATATCTTCTATGTAGAAAATTCTTGGATGTTTTGAGTTTTATTGACCAAAAAAATTTCTAAACAGCTAGCCACCCAAATGAAAAAGGTTAAGTGATTTTTTTATTTAAAAAAACACTAATAAATGAGAATTGTAAGGGAATTCCTTAACCAACATTGCCATCTACACCAAATCAACGATGAAATCACAGGCGGTGATGAAGCTTGCACTCTCCGAAAATGAGCCGGTTTACAAAGAGGAGATGGGGAGAGAGGATTGGGGGTGACCTGCGGGGTCAGAGTTGCAGGGTGACAGGAGGAAGGTTCTGGGTGGCACTGAGCAGTACCATAACTGAGTAAGGTACTGTGCTGTCCAAAGAGCTTGCAGAAAGGGTTTTGAAAGTTTTCACTAAAAAGAAATGATAAATGTGGAGAGAGCTGCATGTGTTTAACCTGTTATCACCACTTCTCAGAGTGCATGGGTATCAGGGCATTTCTTGGCAGGCCACTGGTTCATCCTGTTATTACGTCCTGGCTAGAAACAGACACACAGTCCTCATCGTACTGAGAGCCAGCATATGGAGCAGTGGAGAAAGTAAGAATAAATGGAAATCCGAGTGGAAAGAAAGGAGTAAAACCATGTGCATTTGCTATGGTTCAAGAATGTGCTAGAAGAAGAGACATCTACAAAGCTCCTCCTTCATTCGTGAGTGACCAGAGCCAGCCTTCAGGTCAAGTGATCGACACATGGAAAAAGTAATAGTTCTTTCTACTCACAGAGGGTCATTGGAAGCCACATGAGTGAGGTCACGTGATCGAGGAGACTCAATTTCAAACAGTGAGCCACTTAGTTAAGGGGTGCACACCTGAGATTCCAGCACTCGGAGAGCCGGAAGCAGGGAGCTCACAAACAGCCCGGGCAGCTTGGCAACTCAGGAATTCACTTCAAGATAGAAAATGGAAAAGGGCTGGGGTTGTCCCCTGGTCCAACCTCTAGGACTACAAAAAGTCAAGTGAGCTACTTGTGTCTTTTATTTGCTCTGCTCTAACTAGGATAAGGATAAGGTGCCCACGACCGTGCCTGGCTCTGTCCAAGGTGAGCGGCCTCTAAGGAAGGGTAGCATTCGTCACAGCAGCTGAGCCTGCTGCAATGACCCTATCACAGGGGCTGTCACCCACTGCCCTGACCCTGGTCTCCATCAGGGCTTGCTCTTAGGGCCGTATGACCTAAGAGTTTGCACATGTGCCCATCATTACAGCATCATGCCGAGATTTATGCAACCTCCCAAATTCTCAGAAGCTTGCGTGGTGGCGCCCACCTCTAATCCTAGCTATGTGGGGAGGCTGAGGCAGGAGGATCATGAGTTCAAGGCCAGCCTGGGCAATGTAGCTGTATCTTGCTTCAAAAGGAAAACAAAATGAAAAGGTCCGGGGCTACCGCTCAGTGGTAGAGAACACCTGGTTTCCGGCCCCAATACTGTGGGGAAGGGAAGGTCCTCCGGCCCTGCTTCTTTATCTTCCCTCCTTCCCCCACCAGCCTCTGGCTCCCCAGGGCTGTTTACGGTCTCTGTTGCTCTTCTTTCCCAGAATGCTGCAGTGCTGGAGGAGACCACTTTCCAGAGTGGCTCATTTCCGTTTCACCAAGTAACAGGAGCCCGAGTTTCTCCAGGGCATCTGATAGACAGGAAGATGAGACCATCCAGGCGTGGTGCCAGTGCTGGTATAATTGTTTAGTAATGGTTTAGCTCCAGCTGGTGGAGTGGAAAGGAAGCTGTTGGCAGGAACTGGTGGGCAGGGCGCACTAAACGTTCCTTCTGCAAAGACTGAAACACCACGTGGAGCTTCAGCGATGGCACGAACTCTGCATGTCAGACAAGGAACCTGAAGCAAGGTGCAGGCATGAGCTGTGTGTCTAGTGCTGTGGAGCAGACCCCCCAGGCCTAGTGAGGCTGCTCTTCCTCTGGGCTCAGGCCCGGGCTGCCCCCATGCTGTGCAGACACTGACACTGGTCTTTCTGCCCCTGCTACACCACCCTTGGTACCCGTGACTGGCTCGCTCTGGGAGACAGTACTTTCAGCAGATATTATGAAAAACAATGTCCCTGAGATAGCTTGAAATTATGGGTTAAAAGTAAATTTCGTAGCATTAAAGCTAGCAACAAAAATGATCATAAATAGTTTGTATTTTACTTTACAATGATAAAGTACCACACAGAAATGTTCATCCACATCGTCAGAAATTTCACAGAACTCCATGAGCTGGTGATGGTTTCAGGGAGGAGCAGGTGTTGGCACTAAAGGGGTACGTGACCCGCCAAGATCCCAGGACGAGGCTGAACCCAGAAACTCAGCCAGAACTGGAGACCGATTGCTGTTCGGTGTGGGGGCAGCAGTGGGTGTCCTGCAGTGGGCTGGGTCCAGTGTGAGAGAGAAAACGCGTGTTCCAGGGCCACTGCCAGGGGCCGCCCAGGCACAGGCCTCTGGGGACTCTGCATGCACCTGCAACAGCGTGCACCCACGGTGGGCAAAGTGCTGTGTCCTAAGGACGCCGGATGGGACAGGGCGCAGTTCCCTCCTGCAACCACAGCTGGGTCCTGCAGAGGCTGCCCTGCCTCGAGCGCCCTGCTGGGACCAAGCTGACCATTCAGCCGGTGGCCCTCGGGTCGCAGGGGACACGTTGCTCTCTGCCAGGCCCCAACACAGGGAGGCGCAGGCTGGAGCCGGCTGCTGTCCAAACAGGGAGCCCTGGCCCCCAAGGCCTGTCTGTCCACTGCCCACTTGCAAATGCAGAGCAGAGGTGGATGTCCTGGTGGTGGCTCTGACAGCAACACAGGGGACTGGAAATGTGCCCGTTGCACACGTGACCGTGGGCCCCCTCGAGGGCCACCTGTTGTCCCTTTCCCCACATCGCAATGAATCGCTCTAGAGGACAAGTGGAAGCTGAGCGGTGCTGCAGAAGGAGTCGCTGGTTTTCTCTTTCCTCTCTGGAGAGTTCTAGAGGCCATGCTGGAAATTCACGCCAAAGCCCTAGGCAGAACGCCCTTCATTCAGAGCAAAGAGGACCCGCTAGCAAGATGATTTTTGATGTGCTTTTTAGGCTTTTAATTGAATTTGATTGTCCCCTAAGTTCTTGGGGAAGAGGCAGAACAGACTATCTATCTATTGTAACATAGCAAACTTCATCAAACGGCAATCCGAACAGCCTTTTAAACTCTGCTCCGAAAACACGGCACCCAGAAAAGCATGTCTTGCTGGGTTTTACAGATTAGTAAAGATACTTTCAGTGAAATGGTTCATTATTTGACATTTCAAGACATGCCCTTTTAATCGAGTTAACAACAAAATGTCTCCTTAAGAGAAGCACATTTCAGACAATATCCCGAGAAGTGCTGATGTGCACACTTCACTGGGATATAAAATCAATATTCGTAGACAAAATTTTATATGTCACTTTTAAATTTATTTTATGAAAAAATATGACAAAATCTTATAACAGAATAATAGGAGAGTAACAAGTTAATACATTATGTGCTGCTATCTTCAAAGTGGGTACACAGAGTATAAGATGCAGGCATAAAAAATTCTCCAAATGATATTAGCACAAACCTTTCCTTTCAATGAACGAAGAGAAACTAGTAGTATAGTTATCTTGTATTTTTCTTTTTCCCTTCCTTCTTTTCATTTTCCCCAGCTCCTCTTTTCCTTTGAACAATTCCTTCCCATTTTACAGTATCTTTTGTCCAATTTGCTCCTTATTTACTCTTTCAGTTTCTCATACTAGGGAGACATATGGTGTTTACATATATAAGTCTGATTTATTTCACTTACCAATATGGTTTCAAGTTGTGTTCATTTTCCTATAAAAGCCTCTAGTGTACCCTTCTTTATGGCTGAGTAGTACTCCATTGTATAAAAGACCACTTCTTTTTATCCATTCATCGGGTTGGTGGACATTTGTATTGTCACCAAGATTTAGCTATTACAAATGGTGTGCTGTAAACACAGGTGCTCATATATCACTGTGGTCTGATGTTTTTAATTCTTTTAGGAACATACCCAAAAGGGGAACAGCTGGGTCAAATGGGACCTCTAATCTCAGGTTTTTAAGGAATCTCCACACTGATTTTCACAGTGGCTGCATCAGTCTGCACTCCCACCCACAGTGGAGAAGGCTTCCTTTTCCCCACAGCCCTCCAGCATTAGTTATTGGCTGATTTCTTGATAACAGCCATTCTTTCTGGAGTGAGAGAAAATTTCAGTGTTTTAATTTATATCTCTCCAATGACCAGTGATGGTGAACATTTTTTCACGTGTTGATTTGCTGTTTGTTTCTCTTCATCTGAGAAGTGTGTATGTATCTGTCCATTTTTGTCACTTTCTTATACCACTTATTAATGATTATGAGTTTGTGCCTCATAAAAGGTGTTTACATTTAGCTGCTAACATTTTGCAATATATTCTCTGACCTCCTCTACAGCTTTCTTTATGAAACGTGTTTGAGATGGGAGAGAGAGTGAATACAGAAGACATGCATGGGCTACAACATAATCATTTTGTGGATGTAACACCCTACCAACCATTCTGTTTTTGTCAGTTCTGATTAAAAACCAAGCCTCACATATCTATTTCCACCAACACCAATCTCTTCAATTCCCCTCAGCTCCTCTGCTGAGAAGCTGCTGCACACACATGTGTCCAGCACTGGGTTTGGTGGTGGACGTCCTGTGCTGAGGTCTAAGCATGGGTTTCAAAGCTGAGCAGAGGACAGTGGGTAGCAATGGGCCTCTGCGTCCTCTGCTGCAGAGTGATCTGCTTAGCTGCCAGCAGGTTGGGATTGTTCCAGCCTCCAACATGAAGCTCAGGCAAGTAATATTCTCATTTTCACATGCACCTTAATATTTTAACATCACAGATATGAAAAGAGAGCAATGCGTCCACATGTAAGTGCGGAGGGCTCTAACTCCAGTGTGGCAGTGTGAGAGGTCACGCTGTGGCCAGTTTGCTTCCTGCAGCCTAGATGGCTGCGGTGAGAGTCACCTGAGGGGATCGGCCGGGAAACTGAGTAACACACTCCTCCCACTGAAACCTAACTCCACCTGCTTAGGGAACAGCCTGCACGCAGCTGAGGTATAAATTTCCTTAACGTTAGGCAAACTGAAACTTTTAGGCACACAGAACTTTTAAGAAGCTTGGATTCCGAAAGAGCCTCACACATAATCTAACCTGGTTTGGTAGAGGTGTTACATAACACACAGCAGGGCCACGAAAGCCTATAAACACAGGGGCAGATCTTAAAGAATATTGAAAAGACACCACAGTCCTGACACTCGAGTGGAGAAGAACCTCACTCCTGCCACTCACGTGGACCTGTGCCTGCAGTCACACGCGGCACCTCATTGCCCTGCTCAGAGGCAGTCAGGCAATGTTGTTCTGAAGCACTTTGTTACTATGTTGCTTCTTCTTTTTTAGATTATTTTTCCATTTCTCCATCTCTGCCTCTCATCTCCCCTTCCTTCTCTCTTGCTCTCCTGCCCTCCTCTCTCTCCCACCCTTCCACTGTCTTATCTTGTGAAATGCTCAGCGTGAGGCTTGATAGTCACTCATGCTGATGGATCGAGGTGGTTCACTCTCCATTTCCACCGCTTCCAATGTTCTGCCGAACAATAGCTCCGCGCAGAGTTCTGTTCTCTCGGTAGATACTTGAACTGCACATACGCAGGCGTTTCTGTAGTCTCGCAGATCTACTGGTAGACTTTCAACCCGTTAGATATGGACACTGAGGAATGGTGAGCGATTTTATGTTGCAAAATGACTGAGCCGTTGGTTACCCAGAAGTTTTGTTCGGATACTGTTCCAGTGGCGTCTCTAGGGGTGTGCTGGGTGACAGCAACATGTAGATGGTCCCAGAGTCTCCCTGAATTGTGCGACGCCCTCACCAGTTGAAAACCTACATCGGAGGAGTCCGAGGAACTGGGAGCTCTTCCCACTGGCTTGAGCCAGAACGTTAACCTCCTGCCGTGGCCACAGCTCAGGCCCTGGCTCTCCGCGGGCCTGGTGTGTCTCGCAGGCCTCGGCCTCTTCCGCTGTACTCGTAATTCTGTGGCACAACCCTTTGTGGAAATGATCTCAGACTCTTTCTTCAGTTTTCAGTTTCTTAATGCTATAAAACAAGCTAGGACAGAACAGATAAACAAATACTGTCCTCATAAGAATTCAAATTTAAATTGTTGACCACATGCATTATGTTCTACGGAGGAACTTTGTAAGAAAAAATGCAGGATGCTAAAGCAACTCATTATAAATATTTACGTTGTGTGCATTTGAGAAAAATATTTATTTTGTTGATGATCTAGAAAACTGTTCTCTTCAAAATCGTTTTCTGAAATTTAGCCCTTACGCACTTAAAAATATTAACTGTGTCCAAAAATCAAGTGTATGCTTAGTGAAAGCAGAGGGTGAGTTCCGGTTTCCACACCTTCACCGTCTCCTGGGGACCTGGGGGCAGGTGGGAACAGCAGCTCCGCACCGCAGACTTCAGGCCCCCCCGTCAGCTTGAACTGCTCTCCGCAGCGCTTTGCTGTGTTTTGCTTCCTGTTTTAAGGTGTCAGGTCTCAGTCGGGATTGTCGCCTTCCTCGGGAGTCCGCGGTCCGCTGGAGGCTTTCTCTGCTTTGCGCACAGCACAGCTTCGGCCTCACTTGGCCCCAGTGGCCGCTCACCGTGGGAGCACAGCACTTTGACCACGGGGTTGCTGTGCGGATCTGCTGCAGGACGTGCGTCCTGCTGGGAGGAGGTGGTCACTGCAGTGGCCTGGGAGAGCCCATCTCCCTCCCCGCTCCTCTCTCCTCTCTCTGCTTCCTGCCTACCACAGCTTGAGCAGTTTCTCTGCCAGGGCCTCTACCAGGCGTTCCTGCTTAGGAGCCAGACAGCTATGGAGTGAATCCTCTAAAAGCCATGGGCCCGAATGACCATCTTCCTCCTCTGAGTTGTGAGTGTGGTACTACTCCAGCTAAGAGAAAAGTAACTAAGACCCTCCCTTCTCAAAGCTGCATCCCTGTCCTTCTGCAGACAAATACTCCGATACATTTGATAGGGATGTCTCATCTCAACCCTGCTGGTGACGTGTGTCCTATGATTTCCTTTGTATTTTAAATTTATTTAAATAGAAGTGGCCTTTCTCTCCTGCTGGCTTGCTGCACTCATACATGCATTTTCAAATTCTCCTTCTGTCCATAGAAGTAGTGTCGTGGAGCATCTGTGCCTGCAAATTTCTGCTTACTTCTCAGCTGACAGACGTGTGAGAACTCTCTCCCCTCCCTGCTCAGGCTGATCCTGCCTGCAGCTTTCTGGGTCTGTGTGTAGCTACTCGTTACCAGTCCAGGTATGTATCTGAATAGGTTGTGTCTTTGTATAAAATCTGAATTCAGTTTCAGGTTTAAAATTGTCAGAAAAACTGGCCTTCATTTGAGGATTTTTTTTTATTCTTTACATTTTATAATATCCTAAAAATGGTTCTATTTTTATATTCTTCAGAAAATATATGACTGTTGCTGGGGATTTAGCTCAGTGGCTTAACTGCCTGCATGGCAAGCTCGAGGTCATGAGTTCGATCCCCGGTATCAAAAAAAAAAAAAAAAAGAAAACAAGTACCTGACCACGGTCTGAAAACTCCAAAACTGTGTGGCAAAATAAAAAAAAAAAAAAAAACTTTCTTTAAAAAAAAAAAGAAAATATATGACTGTTTATAATCTACTTTTATAATATTGAAAATATTTTCTATAGTATTAGGTCTTAAAAATCTGATTTTCTTTATCTATTTTCTATATGCTTGCAGGTATCTGTCCTCTATGTAATCCTCCATTGGTTTTCTTAAGATCCAATTAATCAAGTTTCTGAAAATGTATTATTTTCATTTTTTTCTATTTGAAAAATTCTTGGAGCATATATTTTAATTTGTCTAACAATAAATGTACATCAAGCACTTCTCTTTCCTCTATGGTACTGTGTATAGCATATATGTTTTTATGTGATGGTTCAACTTTTATTTCTTTATCTGTGAAATGTTCATGTAACCTTTGATCATTTTCAGATGTATTTGTTTTCTGCTTATTATCCTGCATTCTTTCCTATTCTAGAAACTAATGCTTACTGGTGATATACTAACTGTTCCATCATATTATGCATACATGTCTTCATACTTGACGCATAGCTATATCCATGTTTGCATAACTTCACTCACTTTGATCTAGTCTATTTAATTATTATAAGAATTCTTATACTGTATAAAAATTCCTAGCTCTAATGCTAACCCATTATATCAAATCTGTGTTGACTGTATTGCATCTTACTTAAGAATCTCTCCCTGGCCACAAAGTAAGTATTACATTTACTTTTAAAATTTCTAAGATTTTTCCCTAATTCAGTCTGAGTTTATCTTTGTGTACGGTTCTCTGCAGAGGTGTAATTTAATTTTTCTCATTTGGAATTAGACAAAGTAGATAATGAAATGATCATATCTATTACATTCCACATTTCCATATATTTCTTTTCTTGATTTTATTGATAAGGTCCAATTTTTCAATTTTATATCCATGTTCTCAAGAAATACAGTTTTACAATTATGCTCAACTAGACCATTTTTCCCACTTTTATATTCTCTGCATATATCCCCCACTTTCAAGATTATCCTGCTTTTTCTGAGTTCGTAGAACTTTCCATAATTTACAGAATCAATTTTCTAATTATAGTAAAATATCTGTTATTACAACTAAAAAACCACAATGAATACAGAGAACAGTATGGAAAGAATTAGTGTCTTTACAATATTTAATCTTCCTACATATGGCTTATATCCATTTCTTTATGTCTTTAGTGTCTCCCAGTAAAGTCTTACACTTTATGAGTCAAATCCACATTTAATTAGTTTTAAAATTTTTTAAATAAATCAAATACACCTATCATTTCTAAGTATTGTTATTTTTGAGGTCACATGCAGCTTTTAAAAATTTTTGTTGAGAAATGCATTGCCTATATTGTGGACAGTAAAAACATATATAATGAAAAGGAACCAATAAAACAACCTGTTATATAATACTACCGAGGAGGAACAGGAGGAGGAGGAGGAGGAGGAGGAGGAGGAGGAGGAGGAGGAGAAATTGAAAATCACCAGAACGTTGAAACTGCCCAAGTGCCATTGGCCATGGAGGAGAGTAAGGTTCAAGAGACCGTGCTATGGAATTGGCTTAGGTTAAGTGTGTGTATCTGTTTTTCTCTCAGGCCTGTCCCCAAGGGATTACATAACTGGTGAACCTGGGCGCCTTGTCCGGGAAGAGAAAACGAGAGGAGAACCATGTCCACGGGCCATTTCTCACCATTCAAGGCTCCCCCAGAGAGGCCTCACCTCCTCACACCTGCAGACAGCGTGGGGTCAGGGGAAGCCTGCAGACCCCAGGACTACAGGTGAGGAACATGTCAGATTCCAGACAGGACCCTCTGCGGAGGTCTCTGCGATTTTCCTCCCTTCCTGATGTGATTTAGTGGTGAAGACAAAAGAGAGGCATTGTCTATGGATATACTCAGCCTCGCTGGCACAGGAGATTCAAGATTTTTGACTTAGGGACCATGGCTTTCTGGAAAATGTTGTGTAAGTAAAATGACCTCACTGGGTAATAAATCAATCAGGCCCCATTCCTATTCCTTCAACATGCCCGTGCACACTGGGCAGGAGGACACTGTGCCACCCCCAGCAATGGCCTGCTGGGTGGATTAGAGTCCCTGGACTGGCAGCCCGAAGGACAAGAAGTCACAGGCAAGAAATTCACTGGGGAAAATGTTGAGGTCAAGAAATGAAAAGGATACAGAAAAACTGAGAAAGAGCTGAGCGTCACGGTGCACATCTGTAATCCCAGCACTCGGGAGGCTGAAACAGGAGGATTGCATCAAGTTTGGGGCCAGCCTGGGTTACATAGTGAGTTCAGGCTCAATCTGAACTACATAGCCTGACCCTGTCTCAAAAAATCAGTCAACCTACTCATGCATCCTTCCATCCATCCATCCATCCATTCATCCATCCCTTGGAATCACGTGTGAAAAAGCTGTAGAAATACGGCTGACGAGAAGTTCCAGCTGCAGAGCCACAGAATCAAGTCTGCCCCTCATGCTTGGGGGAGAGCTGCAGTACAGTGGGGGAGGGGGCCCATGGCAGCAGGTTGTCATGGGAGTGTGGAGAGGGAGCTGGGAGCTGCCACAGTCCCTTTCTCACCCCTGGGACATGCACAGACTAAAGCAGGGGAGGTTCCTTTCAGCTCGCAATGAGAAGGGGTTCAGGCCATGGTCAGCTGCTCCAAGGCGGGACATTCCAGCGGACCCGCTAACGGAGGACAGCTGCCCAGTGTGGGGGTCAGGAAGCAGAGAGAGGGGCACGGAGTGGGCATGGAGATAAACTCACGAGCTCGCTGCCCCGTGTCCGGACACCTGAGCAGCAGCCCATGGTTTACACACCCTGGCTGGCACTGCCGTCTGTCTTGGCCAGCTGCCCAGAACCCCACTCCTGTCACCCTGCTCTGCCCCCTGGGGCTGTGGTCCGGGCCACCTTGTGTGTGTTATTGGCAGTCCTCTGCTGCGCCGTGGTGGAGAACGCTCTGTGTCCACCTCTACAATAGGGTGTGGCCTTCTTTTAGCTCCCGGCAGGGAATCAGCAATCTACAGAGGCGTCTTACCAACCCTCTTCAAAGACAACCTCTGTCACAATCGTGTGTGGTTGCTTGGAATTTATGCCCCATAGACCCAAATACCAGATTAGGTAGGAGGAGATTTATCAAGGGGCGTTACCCAGGATGAGGAAGAGGGAGGTGAACATAACTGCCTGCGCCTTCGTCAGTTGTGGTTCCCACCACGTGGGCTTGGTCTCCAGGCCCAGTGAGTCTCGGCGGCCACTCTTACAGTTTCCCTAGACACTCTGTCTCTTACGGGTGTCATCACACTTTGTGGGACTGATGAGTGAGACTCATTCCTGTGGTTCTCAGTCATTTTCCTTATTGCTGAGTCCCAAGATCTAAAGAGAAGAGGTTTATTTTGGTTCCTAGTTCCAGTCCATGCTCAGCTGGGTTTAAGGCAGGAATAGCAGGGTACAAGGGTCTGGCAGAGGAGGGCCGCTCGCCTCACACTGGCCAGGAAGCAGAGACAGAAGGAAGGAGCTGGGAAGGAGACTGCACCCTTCCAGGTCACACCCCGTTACCACTCCAAACAGGTCCCACCTCCTAAGGCTCAGTCAGCCTTGAACTCACCAAAGGCTGAATCCACCAGTGAGCACAGTGCCCTTGGCAGACTTTGGGGGACACTTTATTTGTTTTGGGGTTTTTTTTTGGTGCCAGGGATGGAACTCACGACCTTGAACTTGCCAGGCAGGCGCTTATGCCACTGAGCTAAATCCCCAGCCATTTTCGGGGACACTTTAGATCTAAACCTTAACAAGTCTGACTTTACATTCTCACTTTTATTAGTAAAAGAAGAACCAAAACAATAGTCAAATACTGTAAATATAGGGGGGATATACTCTGGTGCCTAAAAAAAATTGAAAATTAAAATTAAGTAAGTTAGTTACAAAAATAGCTCAGATTTTTCTGAGTTGTAATTTAGAAAGTAGAAGGACTCTTGGAAACTCATTCAGCCAAAGGTACAATGTCAGATATTTCTGGAACACTTGTTTTCAGTTCACCTTAAGGGTTCAGGCATAAATATTATGGTACAACATCTTTCCTAAATTAAGGAAACAATGAAGAAAGAATTAGCTGTTGCCCACACATAATTTATAACTCCAATCTACTCCGCTATTTTTAATCAATCAAAATAGAAGCCACAATTGCTAAAGCAGAACTTGTAATAGATCATTGAAGATGGCAATTTATGAGCAAGAAATGGGATTTGAGTGGGGACAAAGGCAGTGGGTGGCTGCCACACGAGGCCCTCATTCTCCACAGGGTCGATCTCTTGGGTTTGTAGGCCTGAAAGTCCACGGGTGCAGCTATCAGAGTCCCCAAAATGAGCCAGTCGGAGCCAGTCTGCCCAAGGGAGCTAAGTCACAGCTGTCAGTCAGGTTCCACCTGCAGCTCCTGGCCATGCTACGAACTCATGGGAAACCAGGGTCTCTGTCTCCCAGGGGGCAGATTTACAGAGTTAACCGAAGGCCAGTTTGTTGTATGGAGAAGGGAGGTGTTTAACCTAAAAGCAGAGCCACACACATATTAATTAGAGAGAATGGGTGCTATATTAAGCTTCTTACACATTGTCTGATTTGTGTCACTTAGAATTGTTTAAAACAAATTGACCTCATCCTGGAGCTGGGGACTTAGTTTGGCTGCGTAAGTGCCTGCCTGGCAAGTGCTAGGTCGTGAGTTCAATCCCTGGTAACAACAAAAAAACAAACAAAAACAACCCACAAAAAAATTAACCTCATGCAAGAAATAAGCCTGTGTTCTTTTTTTCCTTGAATAGTCTATTTTCCTTGCTAATAAAGAATTTTTCCCTACTTTTTCACCTATGTACACTTGGAAAGATTTGAGCATGTAATGTCTCACTTTATGTAGTTTAAATCCTCCTCTACTTCTGTTCTGCAGATTGTTTGCAGCAAACTCTACAGTATGAACTTGATTTTCTGTAAGTCTTACATCATGGAATTTAGGGGACTGATTCCTCCCGACGATCACCATCACTGCGTCCTTAAAATTGTTAACAATGTGACAGTCATTTTTGTTATCATCAAATAGCCAGTGAGTGACCCATTTTCTGAATGCGGGTTGATGCTTTTTTCAATAACTCATCTGAAACATGCGTTCATGGACTTCTAAAATTCCATTAATATTTATTTAACACATCATTGTTGATCGCTAAGGAAGAGTTCTTTCAACCAGTAGAGAAATTAGCAATACATACAAACAACAAAATCATGTAAAAGAGATTCTAATTTTTAATTATGTTTAGAATATTCTTAATCTCTTAATTAATTAAACTCATTATAAAACATAGCTGTGGTGTTAGTTTTCAGATTAGCCAAGGCTTCAACAGCTTGACTCTACCCAGTTCTGTGAGGGGCATGATGGGCTAATAACCGTGAGAGCTCGTTTTTAAGGCTTGCTGTACAACAAGATCAGTTCGACAGCATGTAGCAAAGCATTAAATGGACGTATCCATTGCGAGAGCGGAAACTGGAGTTGCTTCCAAAATCACAGTTAAGCAAATCGAAGGAGAGTCGCTACGCAACACTTGAACGACTAAGTGTGCTTGGCATTCTAATGTGGAGAGTGAGTGCTGAAGACCTGTCACTCAAATTTCAGTGGAGAGATACCTTTAACATTTACAGAGTTTCCATACAATGGGAGACCGTAGCCTTAAGAAAATAGCATAATGCTGTGTCCATGTAATCAGAAGCACCAAAGAATGTGTCCAGCAGAAAGACACAAGTTTTATCATGGGTGAGTGTGTGTTACTAGTGTTGACTTGTTGTGTACCTTGGTGTTTTCATGTCGAAGCCCAGACAGTGGGTGTGCAGTGTGTGAACGCAGGACCGGCTCTTTCAGATACAAGGTAGGACAGCTATGAGTTTGAAGCCGCCCTGGGAAATTTAGCAAAATTCTCTCTCAAGTAATATAAGAAACAATTGCTGGGGATGTAGTTCGGTGACAGCATTTGCCTAGCATGTGTGAGGTCTTGGGTTCAATGTCTAGTACAGCAAACAAACAAGCTAGAATGAAGCACGCTCCAACTCAAATACTCCAAGAGTGGTGTTATGGGAGGGAGCTATCTTAAGGCAGATCAGGGAAGGAATTTGTACTTTTCCTCTCACAATAATATATAATTCAACTCTTAATTTACACATATACAAATTAAAAATGTATCAATATTTCTACACATGTGTCTCCCATTTAGAAGTAACAAAATATTTTACACCATTATGGGTTGCAGGATGACAATGGATACACATGAGCAACGTGTGATGACTGACTGGGGTGATAACTGTGTCTGTCTCAAATGTTAGTCCTGTCTGTGCGTCGGGTCTTCCGTGCGCCTCCTTGCTCGCTATGTGAAATATCTCATAGACAGAGGTGGACAATGGTTACCCTGCTGTGCTGCAGAAAATCAGCTCATTCCTCTCCTCCACCTGCCCTGAGACCCCCCCTCTAACCCCTTTCCGCCTCTCTTCTCCAAAACAACGTCTAAATATTAGCTTCAAACGTGATGTAAAATAATAATCCATTGAACAGGAAAATCCTCTGTGAATTTTCTCTTCTTTTCCTTGATGCTCTGAAATATAAGCATTTAACCTTTACACAGATTTTGCTTTATTTAATTTGTGTTTGGTACAGAGGATTGAATCAGGGCCTTTGCACTGAGCTGCATGTCCAGTCCTCCTTTATTACTCGTGCTGAGACAGAATCTCACAGTTGTATGCCCTGGGCTCAGACAAGTGATCCTCCTGCCTCAGCCTCCCAGAGTGCTGGGGTCACAGGCGCACACCACCATTCCCAGCTCTGTTCTGCACAGGACAAGGCAAACTAGTCACCGCCTAAAGCCCAAGTCAGATGATGCGGGTGATGGGACTGTCTCTCCTGCAGCTCTGCAGATCAGGGGCTCCCAGGGTCCTGGCCTCACTGCCTCCGGAGTCGCACAGAGGGGATGGAGATTTGCAGGCAGTTTAACCAAAGTCGCACTGACCAGGGGACCTTAGCTGGGTGCAGGCAGTGCAGAGGGGAGTCTGTCTAGTGTCCCCACGTCCTCAGGCAGATGTGCAGAGCTGAGACCTGGGAGGGGTTCCGGCTGCTTGGCTGAGGGCAAGGTGCTGGGGCCACGCGGAACCACCTCGGATTTGGTCTCTCCCTGGGCTGGATTATATTTTTCTATATGAGAGAAAATACTAGAGTCCAGTTATTCAAATTAAAATCTGTCTGTGGCATCAGGAAGCAGAAGGGTCAGTAACCAGAAGTGCTGTGAAAACCGCAGAAACACACAGTGAGATACAGTTATGCCTCACCGACGGGGCAGTTTACAAACCTCAGCTGGGCCCTGTGACGTAAGGCAAGGAGCCAGCCATGGCGCCAAAGTCCTTTACCCTGCGGGTGCTATGGTTTCTTCCACGAAAGTGTGCAGCGTCTCAGGGGACGGGCGTGAAGTTTGTGTCGGCTGAGCTAAACATAAACGTGGTTAGTCGGGAAGCTGGGTCTCTAGTGCTGTCACCATGGACGGCAGAGGCAGGCACAGAGGGGCTTTCTCAGAAGATTGCCCCCTGTGGACAGGTCAGGGCCAGGCTGCACGGGGCACTGTCCTGCACCCCTTCCTCGCCACCCTCCCCACACTCCTAGCAGAGGCGCTGGCAGAGCCTGGTCCAGCCGCTCTCGGCCTCTCGATTTCTCCGGAGTCCCCCACTGTCCTGAGCTTCACCCAGTCAGCCCTGCCTCCTGCTCAGTGCATCCAGTCAAATGCGTTGTATGGCATGTCACCCTCCCTTGGAGGAGCCTCCTGCTCCTGTCAGGACCAAATGGCTGATCGGGAGATCGGGAGCTGGGAAGTCGCGCTGGACAGGGCAGTGAGGAACAGGCTCAAGACACTGACCCCAGCGGGACGACGGCTCCTGGGCCCGGGTCTTCGGGCCGCCGAGCAGCTCAGGTCTGCAGCCTCCTGCAGGGTGGAAGACACCCACAGGATTGAGGCAGGAGTGGGGCTCTGCTCCTAAGGTCAGGGAGGCACAGGCCCAGGGCGCGGTGGCCAGGGCAGCTGGTCAGCTCCACCCTTAGGTGTGGGGCCTTCTGGGGGAAACCAGTCACCGCGGGCACAGCTGTCACAGTCGTTTACTGAGTCACTGTGCAGGTTTGGATGAAAGCCTGTCTCATGCAACGCATATTAGATTTAATACATTGTATAAAATATTGTAATCATATGTAATTATGTGAAGACTCATGTTCTGCAATAATATATGTGTGTGTGTATAATACATCCTTTGCTCCCTGCCATGTTAAAATGTTCCAGAACACAAATATGAGAAAGAGAAGACACATTAAGACACAAAGTTAGCATACAGAGGTTAGAGGCAAAAAACCAACCCAAATTCTTACTTTCATCAGTTTAAGTAACAGTCTGCATATGGCCAATGCTTTGTGCAATGCCAAAGAAGAGAAGTAAACTGAACGGGGTCTGTTGGTCAAGGACAGATTGAGAAAGACCCTGAATGGCCTCCTGTCCTTGCTTGCGGGCTGCGAGGGAGCAGCGAGCTTGCTGCGACCTCAGCCCAGGGCCCAGAGCACCTGACGTCTCCCAAAGGGAGATGGACTTCTGGCCACAGAAAGCTGCCCGGGATCCTCGGCATCTTCCATAGTCAGCCCCACCTAATCCCGCCCCTGGGTACAGCTTTCCCCTCATTCCTGTTCCTCTGTTTCACGATCGACACTAAGAGATGAAGGTGAGCGTCACTGGTCACTGGTGAGCCACAGAGTCCGCGCAGACCTGGAGCAAGGCGGGAGCACGCCCTGCCTGGGTCCCGCACCTGCGCGCTCCTGGAGAGGGGAGTGCAGCATTTTCACCCCAAAGAGAACTGCATGACGCTGATTTCTGATTCCAAAGCTTCACACACACTTATTATCATCACTGGCTCAGCTATGGAGGGTGCTGGTAACATTTTATAGGAATAAACAAGAATTTCAAGCAGTTCTGAGAGAGAAACAGTAAGTTTCTTCAAATCATGATACCAGATAATAGACTGTCGTACTCAACTTTTACTCTGTCCAGAAGAACAAACTAAAAAGTATGGGTCTATATATTTATATGAACCATATGTAAGGAAGTTTGAGGGTACAACATTTTGTACCTGCACCGTGATTGGTTTACAGGAGTTTAGGCTATAACCAGGTGAATGTATTTTGGTAAAAGGTTCCATTTCTTTTAAGTCCATGTTGATGACACCACACTGGATCTGATGCATTTGGTTCTAGTTCTAAGGCACTGTGACTGATGCTTAAAGGCTTTCAGGTATAGGGTACGCATACAAACACTCCTCAAAGAACTCTTGGTGTTATCTGTCACTGTGATGTCAACATACCAGACAGCTACAGCTATTTAATTGTGGTTAATTAATTACATTTATTTCCTGTCAAAATAAGGGCTTGAGAATGACAGGGTGGGTAACAGTGAGTTTGATATTTGTGTTGGTTCTATACAAAGATTCTCTGACCAAATGTCTGATAATGAAAGATGTCTGCATCTGGCCTTGGTTCGGGGAGACCCAGAGGTACTGCCCAAGGAATTTGGACACGGATTGATTATGTTTTCTGATACAGGTCACAGGGGAGTTTTGATTAGTATTTATAGTTGCTGTCTTCAGAAGATTTAATGGAGGAAGAACACTCAAGCTCAGCCCCTGAACATGCAGGATGATTATCAGTTCTCAGGTCATTTTCACACTGCATATCCAAAGATTCACAAATTAAGAATATGCATTACTTATTATACAAGAACTCTAGTTTTACACTTCCTATTTGTGAGTGCTAGATTTACCAAAGATTGCAGAAGTAGTACGGAGTTCCCTGCACCCTCCTCACTGTCTTAGCTACTTTTCTTGTTATGAAAGAGAATCCTCAGCACCCGGAGTTAAGGGGACAGGTTTCCTAGCTCACAGTTTATAGGGCTTTCAGTCCATAGTTGGTTGGATCCAAGGCACATGTGGCACATGGCAGAGAGCCAGGAGTTCATGGAGGCAGATGACAGCAAAAGCAGCAAGAGAAGCGGGGGAGAGGAGAGATGAGACAGGAGAGGAGAGAGGGTGCGAGGCAAGCCTCTCAGCCCCTGATGTGGGACATCCAGACACAAACCACAGCACTCACCTTCCTTAACTTTAACATTTTACATGATGTGGCACTGCCATCAACACCAGTGAGGTGTGAGAGTGTCAGCTAACAGCAAACTCTTTGACTTTCCCAAGCTTTCTCACTCTGCTCCAGAGTGGGACCTGGGTACGGGGTGTCATTTGGTCGTTGTGTCTCCTCAGTCTCCTGCAGACTGTGAAGGCTTCTCATCTCTCCTTGAGCAATTCAGAGTTCCAGCCCCCTATCCGGTAGCATGTCTCTCACCACTGCCCTTTCACAGGTTGCCTTGGCCTGGTGGGGGACACGGATGTCTGTGAAGGCATCACAAAGCTCGCATGTCCACATCCAGTCAGCACGGTGTATGGAACGGCCCTGCAACCCAACCAATCTCGTGACACTGCTGCTCCAGTGAGGGGCGGCCGGCCAGCTTATAGATAACTTTACAAGTGCTACTAATGTGAGGAAAGTCGCTGTCACACGTGTGTGACAGCACCGATTTATAGATATCTATGTTATTCCTTCACACTGTTCAGAGCTCCCTGTACTGGTGGTGGTTGTTCAGACTCCAGCCGTGTTTATTACGGTACCTTTCCGGTTGTCTGAAGGGTGCATTTGCTTGTTTGCTTTATTTGAGAGACAGACAGTGTTTGCTACTTTCTGGCAAACACACGAGACACACCTGTTTCCGTTTCCTCGCTGCTGTGCCCGTCCTAGCACGAGCATTTTCTGAAGTTCTTGTCTCTGTTCAGTGAAGGGCAGATTCAGAAACCAGGATCCGGACCCTGGATGAGCTCCCACCCAGAGAGGAGAGCAGAAGACAAAGTATCTGAGAGACTGGAGGTCGGAGGACAAGGCGTCCTCTCTCTAAACCAGCTGGATGGGTCCTGAATGCCCAGATTCACACAGTGAAAAGGTTTTAGCAAAGCACAATGAGAAGCTGATTCCTGCCTAGGCCAGGTTGGTGCTCTTCCTCAGCCTGACACTTACAAGAAGGACTCTCTCCATCCCCTTTCCCCCTCAAGGGTAAGAAATCAAGGCTCCGTGGGGAGAATGAGTCAGAACGGCAGAAACGAAGACGGGGGAAAAGGACACAGGAGACCACAGCTAACAACCTTAACTTCTAAAACTGCTCCGGCAGGACATGGGCAGCTCCCCAGGAAGGCCCAGGTCAGTGTTCCCTCCGTCCCTCACGCTCACTCTGAGAGGCCCTTGGAGACAGAGCAGGCCAGGGAGGGCGAACCTGCTGGAGCTTTCAGCAGCACAGGCAGCCTGCCGTGGCACGCGTGCTGTGGTCCACCCGACTACCTCAAGCCCCCAAATTAGCTTAGTTGGTGAAGGAAAGTGTACAAACCTGGTCTTAACACCAAGGTACAGATTGAGAGAGTTCAAAGAATGCTTTTGGGCAAAACATTATAGATTATCCATAAAAACAAAGCAAAACACCAAAACCAAAACCAAAACCAAACCACACAAAACAAAACAGCGAGGTCCATGCCTTTGCCCTGGAAAGTGGGCTGTTCTTTCTGTGGTCCTACACCCTCTTCCTACAAACCAATACCAAAATGTTCCCAGCTCCAAACTCAAGCACACCTCTCTCTCTTGACGATTGCATTTTGTTTCTTTGAATGTGTACTTTAACATTTCCGTCTAATGAATCCTTTCACATCTCTTTAGAAACAGTTGAAAAAGCTTCCGAATGCATCACACCAGTGTTCTGCCTTTCTTCCTTCCGGCGGGCAGACGAAAGGGAGCTGGCGCAGACCTAGAACTGAGCCTCTGCAGATCTCGCTCCTGCATGCACCCCATGGCTGTCCCCTGCCCTCCCTAACGTCTTCGAATATTTCTAATTTACAGTGCAGTGTTAAGTTGCGTATTTGTTAGCGTGATCCTTGTAAAATTTCCCGAGGTGATCGCAAAGCTCCTGTAGTGCTCCTTGAGCCTTAGACAGGTAGCGCCTTCTCTGTGAGAAGACTTCACTCATCACACTTGGGGCTGAGTTGTGCTTAGGGTTTTTCGGGGCCAGAATACAGGGGCTCCTCAATGCACAACGTTATGTCTCTGCAGACCGGAGAAGACGGGAATCTCGTCATCCAAACACACGCTTGGCGCACTGACTTCCAGAGTTTCACAGCTTAGCCTAGTCAGATGTGCTCAGAGTTTCTATCTTGGCCGATAGCGGGGGACATCATCTCACACCATGCTGTCTAATAAAGTGCGGGGTGTCTTCTGTGAATCCCCGAATGCCCTGGTGGACGTGAGACACGGGAAGGCTGTGCGAGTGTGCTCTACTACATTCGCACGACTGTGGAGGTGAAAAACCTAAAGTAGCCGTCTTGCATCAGCACTGAGAGGGCTCTGCCTGCTCTGGGCTGATTCCGGGGTGTGGGCTCGTCATGGGCTCCAGTTCTGTCCCTCAGACCTCGCTCCCTGGCCACAGGCCGGGCTCCACATGCTCAGGTCTCCCTGTGTGTGCAGCGCCCCTGTGTTTTGAGTGTCATGTTTGCAGGTTGCTGCCTCCTGTGATGGCCTGGGGGTCCCTTGCTTTGTGCTCTACTCCCAACCTAAGAGGGAAGGAGCCTGACTCCCAAAACCCAAGCCCAGTCTCCCTGCAGGGAGCCACTGTGCTGGAGGTCTCCCCCACCTGGCTCTGCGGCTCCCCCTCCTTGGGTGTGGGGTCCAGCTGCTCCGCGTTTGTTCTGTCCAACGTCCTGCATTCTGCCAAGTGACTGGCCATCCAGGGCCTGGAATTGCATCCACTTCCTGTTCCAGTGCACGCACCCTGCGTGGTGACAGCAAGGGGAAGCGTCTCAGCACTCATCCTAGGCACAGGTGCTAAGCAGACCTCGCTCAAGGCACATGTGCTAAGGAGTTGCCTGAGCATAAATTAGCTGCGAAATGTCATCAGCTCCAAAAATGCCTTAACTGGAGAAACACACAGAAAACAGACCAGGCTTTTCAATGGAAAAGCAATGTTCTGAACAGGGAAGGAGAAAGAAATTCAGTAATTCCTCTCATCTTTGTTTTTCTGTCACCAGAAATGACACTCCCCAGGCCCTGTGCAGAGCCATCTCATGGTCCCCAAAACGCACCACGTCCCTTGCTACGTCTGAGCGCAGTCCCCGTGTGGGGAAAGTAGACTCTCTTGGCGTCTGTGGCCCGCTGCATGCTGGCCTTGCTGTCAGCAGACAGTGTTGGAAACGGTTGTTTTCACTTCCATGAAGAGTTATCAGTTACAGCAGGGGTCAAACACGATGAACAATCCAGCACCTTTCAAATACCCGACTTCTCTCCGCAGGTTCTCACTTTCACAGGTTCTTTAACTGCCACTGTGAGTCCTTCCCGGAGCAGAAGGAGTTAGTGCCCAGCAAGGGCTGATGTGCAGGTTCCGTCTCACCCCTTCCCGTCAAGCAGTCCTCAAGGAGGGACTTGCACGTCTGCGGCCCGAACAATCGCAGAATCCCTGCTCCGTTCCGCCCAAGGGTGAAGTCGCTGTGGACCAGACCTTGCCTGTTGTGTGACACGGCCCGGGGGACAGGCTCAGAGCATCCGTGACAAGCACGAGCCCAGCACATCTGAAATCAGTGCTGGTCCTCGGGGTCGCTCAGCCAGCCTCGGCCCTGTCCTCACACCAAGAATTCAGCACGGGCAGCGCCAGTCGCCAGCCTCGGGGTCAAGCATGTCCTCTGTCCCTCGGCTGTGGCAATGACAAGGTGACTCAGCAGGTCCGCTTGAACTTCTCCACGCCCTGCGTCTTCCCTCGTGTGCCGGAAGCACTCATCTCTGCCATGTGCTTTACCAGGTGTGACGGATAAAGGGAAGTTTAATATCGGTACTTTAATATATCCCCCATAAGTCTCGATAAAGTCCCTGCTAGCCATTCTTTGTCATCTTTCCTACACCTAAAATGAATTTTAAGTACTTCAGACAGAGTTATAAATTTATTAGGGTTGCTTCACTAGGGCAACATATATGTACTTTTACACCTTTATACTCTAGAATAAAGTTATTAAATATTCCCGGCACTTGAATACTCATACCACAGATGGTATTAAATTTGAGTCTGATGTGCCATACTTACTCCCCTACCATGGCAGTGTGCAGTGGATTTGCAGATTAATTTTAACATTTGTCAAGGAAGCCATTGTTTGGGGAAAAATTACTTAACAGCGTAAGTGAGCCCTTGTCATTTGATTTATATCTAAAGTGTCTCTCAAATTTATCTACTTAGCTATGGTTCAAAGGTGGGACTTGTGGCAGGTGACTGGACAGTTAGAGACTAATTCATCAGAGCTGAGTCCTCTAATGCATTCGTAGCTTATATTCGAGTAGGTGGAGGACCTGTTTGGGAGAGGTGGGCACCTGCCTGGAAGGTCTGTCTCCCTGCCAGGCTCTCCCTTCGCCCACCCCTTCCTGGCCACCATGCGGTGTGTGGCTGTCTTCTGCCAGGCCCTTCCTCCATGCACTTCCTGCTGTGAAGCTGGATGACTATGGACTAAAAACCGTGAGATGAAATATAACTGCCTTTCTGTAAGTTGTGGGTCTTGGGTATTTGGTTCCGGAGAGAAGAAGGTGACTAAGGTGGCACATAAAGGTGGCCTAGCATGCAGACCCAGAGGGTGGGCCTCACCTATTTGTAGGTGCCCACACTGTCTTGGCGGGGAGCACGTCCAAGTTTAGGCAACGGTGGCCCTCTCCCAGGGGGTCCTCAGCATGGGACCCATGGGGACCACTAATTCCAGAGCCACCCAAGCTGCTTCATTTCACTCTGTGACTGGCACAAGATTCACCTCCTTTCAGGTAAAATTTTTTTCCCGTCTTTCTGTTTCCAAGGATAGAATCTCCTCTCCGAAGCATTTGTAGCCAGAGTGAAATCTTTAAGACCAACTTGAAACTGGACAGCAGCCAGTTCCTGAACATGGTAGCTGTGATAGGCAGGGCTCTTCAAAGAGACAGAACTAATACGAGTACTATGTATAATTGTGTGTAAGTAAATATAGCTGCAGAAATATACAGCACCGTGAATATATGTAATATGTACTTACTTATGTGCAATTTAGACCCTGATTACGAGCATACTTGTGTGTTTATCCATAGCGTACATTACGCAAACACGTACACAGGGCAGACATTCAGTAAACAGACAATTGGGCACAAGCAAACGGACCCAGGTGTAATTTAACTTTGATAATTGCTAGAAGAAAGAGCAGCAGGAGGTTATGAGAAAGAATCAAGTGCCAAGGGGACAGGAGGCTGTACTTTACCAGGTGGGATCACCCCAGGAGTGCCCAGGATGGGGACAAGGAAGGGAAACTTCTGAGACAGGGTTGGGCGGCTCGGCCTCCCCAGGGGAGAGAAGGGAGCGCTGAGAGTCTGGGACCCGTGTGGGCGGAGCTGCCAGGGTGCAGAGGGATAAGACTGGAAAACCTCAGGTCATCCTTTTAATTCATGACATAGGGTTCTGGAGTGGAAGGGGAGAGTTAGACTCCAGGCTCTGGCTCACAGGAGCAGGAAGGAAGGGCCACACTGGTGACAGCCAGGGTGAGTCACAGACTGTAGGGTGATGGGAATAACTTGGTCCTCCACGATGTTCTCCACCTGCCCTCTCACGGTGTTGTGAACTTAGAGCTACCGTCAATCTCTCCTAATTACAGACTTGGAAATGAAATTTAATATCCTAAAGCCATTTCAGTTATCTATCTACTGAAAGTGACAGTAGCAGAGGTCACAAGATCGAGGGTCACAAACAGGAATGTGGAAAAATTAAATCAAGTCACGTGCAGTCTATATTTAGGTTTAAAACCCAGTGATATTGCAAACCTAGGGAACTGTGGAGGGAGTTCAAACTGTCAAAAGAGTCGCTGGATCTCCTGGTCAGAGTCACCTGGTTTTCTTAAGAATCTGTCAAAATTATCTCCTATGAAATAACATTTAAGGAGATGCTTTTTCCTTTCCATCTTTTATGAATCTTTGAATTGAAATTTAACATAAAATGGCATGTCAATACACAGCCAAGTGCAGTGCTGACAGGCGTGTATGAGTCTGCAGACCCGAACTCACCCCTGCAGCCACAGAAGACAGTGAGGGAGAGCAGACCAGCGACTGGGACCGACCCTGCCTCTCTTCCCATCGCTACCCTTTGCCAACGTCAACCACCAATGTTGTGTTGAGAGCTGATTGAGATCAGCTTCACCCCCAAGTGATTTTTAGCTAAGTATCAAAGCACATTTATTCAATGTGCATGTGAGCCCTACCCTGGCTCTTAGGAAACCCTAACAGCTCTAGCAAGCAGCATAATTATCACTCTTCCATGTCTACTGCGTTATGGTTTCATCTGTGAGCAGTTCACTAATCTACAATCAAGAAAAAAATGTTGGAACTTGATCCAAAAGCAAGAAATAAAGTCTTGAGCAGCCTTGCTATGTGATATAAAGTAATGAATATTTATTATACAGATGATTGATGAACTTTTGGAAACTTACAGAATTACTCATTTTTGTCTTTCTAGTAATTCTTGGAAAAATAATGACAGCAGCTGTTTTCTAATAACACGTGACTTTCTCTAGGGTGTCTAAAGTTCCGATGGACCCTGCATTCCATTTCATCATGGTAAGGCATTCCAGGATGCCTTGGTGCTGGCTGGCTTTCTGCATTCTAAGGGAAATCCAGCCCTGGTGCTAATTCATTTGTTTCAGTTTCTGGACAGTTTGTCACCTTCCCTCCCTTACACTTGTTGGAGCTTAGACATTCTAATTCATCTCCCTAAGCCATTGTTTCTTTCTCCATAGAAAGTAATAGCTCCTGCCTTCAGGGGCCTTGAAAGCTTTTAATAATGTATCTCAGGTGTGGCTCGACACTGATACTACTGAGTGATACTAATGAGGGTGTGCTTATCAGTTTTGCTTAATGTGGTTTATACTTTTTACTTAGACCCAGGTCTAATCAGAGCCACAAGGGGCACAGTTATGTAATGCACACAAGTGGAAGCTATTTTGTGCATAAATTACCAGGAATTGTGCATTGGTCCATGAGTGTGTGTGTGTGTGTGTGTGTGTGTGTGTGTGTGTTCACATACACCGAGGAAACCGTTTCAAGGAAGACACCAATCTACAAAGATGAATAAATACTGGCTTTAGTTTCAAGCAGTCTCTGGAATTTGATCCATTGTCATCATTCTAGAAATGCTCACCAACCTCGTGAGACAAACGGAAACTTTCACACGCCATTGGACGATGCTTGAGCTGTTCAAGAACGGATGGAAGAACAGGATCAAAGGACTCCGAAGACAGCCAGGGCCATCCAGAGGAAGCTGGTCCCAGCCCAAGTCACCCTTGGTGCGCTGGCCACAGACCTGTTCTTTTCTCAGCACGCATGTGGTTCACGTCGGCTGCTTCTCACTCGTGGCTCCTAGGTCCCCTTCCCCATGTTGTTTTCCGAGCTCTGAGAGGCCGAGATGTCACACCAGTCTCCTTGGAGAGCCCAGCTCCCGTGCAGCTGCCTGTAGGACTACTTCCCACTCGGAAAGTGGGGGGTACTTCTCGTCCGTCAGTCCGTCCGCGTCAGTCTTGGGCAACCCAGACAAATCTCTCAGCCTTTCAGCCCAGCAGCTGTGACGAGGCCAAGGACCCTGAGAGGCTTTGAGGAGGACTAATCCTTTTTTATTCTATGTTTTCTTGTCTTTTCACATGACAACAAGTATCAGTTTAGAAACTGCACGCATTGCACCTCTTCCCTGATTTTGGCTGGTGTTTGCTGTGCACGTCGGGTTAAACCAGAAGGATTTGTGTAGAATCGTAAGGAGCCTTGCACAAACCCATGCGGGGTCAGGGTGCCAAGCTCAGTGGCATCTCTGCTGCAGGAGCAGACTGGCCTGAGGTGTGGCCCTCGCCGGCTTTTTTTCCAGGCAAGGATCCTTCCATGCCGGCTCAGCATACCATTTCATGTGTTTAATTTGCTTTTCAGACTCTACCCACCCACACAGCAGGAGTGCTAGGCCCTTGCCCCTGCCTGGCATCCCCCCTCCACGTCCTCCTCCCTCACAGCCAGGGCCTGATCTCGCCGAGAATTTGCTACCTGCCCACCCCACCCCCGGATTCCCACATAGAGACCCATTTTCAGAAATATTTTCCACATTTTTCCTAGTTTTAGTTTTTCCATGTCCAACACTGATTTAGGAATGCAAATGCCTTAATTATAATGATGTCCATTGGATTGCTTCTTTAAACATTTCATGGATTTGATTGTTGGTCTTCTAAGAAATTCTTAACTAATTTAAGGCCAAAAAGATTTTCAGTAAAATTGTTTTCTACACTGTTTTCGTTTAATACGTTTGCAGTTTACACATAGATGTATGATTCACTTTGGACTGGGCTTCATGTTAATTGTGGTGTATGAATCAGGGTTCCTTGTTTGTCCATGGATATCCAGGCACTCACGCACATATGTGGGAAAGGCTCTTTTCTCAGGAGTTATGCTTGCATCTGGGCTTAAGTCCAGTCAGCCGTCTATGAGTCTGTCCACTTCTGCACCTGTATGGTCTTCTGATCATGGACGCACAGAGCCTTTCTTCAGCACTGCCCTGAGCTCCTACAGTAAAGGAAATCTGGGCACGATGTGTGTATCAGCTCGGAGGAGAAGACTCCTGTGACTCACAGGTTCAGTCCATGGTCACCGGCTCCGAGGCAGAAACAAAGGAATGGCACAGAGGAATGGAGGAGGAAAAGATCTACCCATGGTGGCCAGCAAGCAGAGAGAGAAGAGCTGAGGACAAGAACGCACCCTCCCAGGTCACACCCCGGCGACGCCTCTACCCAGGTGGCAGCTACTAAGGAACAGCACAGTCAGCCCTGAATTCATCCACCCTGGATCTGCTGATGAACACCCCACGATCCAGCCACTCTCCGCACACAGGTGGCTGGGCAGGGGCATCAGGGAGCAGCAGGAGGGGCGAGGAAGGGAAGCAAAGGACTCCGATGTTGTAGGTACATGTTCCAGCTCGCCATATGAATGCATCACAAACACTGATAAAAATAAACCTTAACGGCTCACCTAAACATACTCTTGGGAAATTGTCCATTTGTCTTTCCAGCTTCTCGCAGCTCTGTAGTTCCACACGCAAATGTTTAGGGCAGAGATTCATGTGGTGAGTTGATTCCTCACCTTCTATCCTGGTCCGGTCCTTTGCCTCTGACCAAGGTCCTGGTTCTGAAGTCCCATAGGGGCTGCTTTTGGTTAATTCCTGTTTTCTATCCTTCTTGTGTATCTGCTTCTGTGCTACAGCAATTTTACCTTAAATAACATATAGTTGGGTGTTAAAGACATTTTCTTTGGAAATTTATGGTTTAGATTTATATATTTAGATCATTTTATTTTATATGATTTTCTCCCTTTTACTGGATATTTGCCATCGTGTGGTCTTGTGTATTTTTGAAATCCATTTTTTTCCTTTTTATGCACTTTGCAAATGCTCTACCATCAAACTGCGTCCCCAACCATTTTATGTTTCATAGTTTTTGTGATTCCACTACATCTCCACTCCTTGCTTCCGGTTGTCTTGAGCTTTGCAATCTACACTTTATTGAAGCAGGTGTGATCTTAGAGTGATACGGTTCTCCTTTATGAAAATCTTACTGCAGCCTGTCCCCAAACCCCCTCCTGCCTTGCATATGCCATTTTCTCATGTACATTACCTACTTTTAAGCTATGAAACCATCAGACTTGTCTACTGTCTTTGCTTCCAGAAGTCAATTGTACATCAGATCAATTTACCTTTATGTTGACTGTTCCCAAGGTGCTGTTCTACCTTTCATGTAGATCTGGTTTCTAACTCTCTTCATTTGTAGTAGAACACCATTAATAAATGGCCTTATTTCTGGGCTCACTTGATGCAGTAGTAAGAATTCATTGTTATTCTGAAACATGGACTTTGCTTCCTTTTCTGCCCTGGCACCTTTCCGTTGTCTTCCAGGATGGGCGACTCCTTCTTCCCCATGCCCAGGCTCAGTTGGACCCCACAGGGCCCTCAGGACCCTCAGCACTGCCGTCCCAGGGCTGAGGCCTCTGCTCTTTGGGGAGAGGGGACCCCAAGTGCTTTCTCCTCATCTACTTCAGGGTCACCACTCCACTGAGCCACACTGGTTCCCATCTCCCTTCCCACCCTGTGGGCATCTGCTGCTTCGTCCTCGGTCACCCTGACCTCAGGAGCCCGACCTGCACGTGTGACGGCACCGCTAGAGGACCCCTCCGTGAGTGCTGGCATGCTGAACAGCTGCTGCTGTACCTATAGGCTCCAGTGGGCTGGCTTGGCTCCCCCAGACTCCCGGGAAGGGTCCAAGTTCTTGTAGATGGTTAGTTCCTGGTACCAGTAGGCCCAGGAATTCCTGCAGTGCTGTGAGCTATTGGCCTCTCCAACTCACTTCTAGAAAATGATAATGAGAGAGAGTGAGACAGAGAGCAAGAGAGAGAGAGAGAAAAACAAGAGAGGGGAGAAAGAGAGAGGGGAGAGAGCAAGAGACACAGAGAGAGCAAGAGTGAGAGAGACCTAGCAGACAATAGGCAAGGAACATGCCTTGAAGCCTAGTCCTGGCGATAACAACTTTGCATTTTGGCTGCATTCTAACCCCCAGTGTGAGTCGTGGGGTCCGGCCTAGATAAGAAAAGGAGGAGCCCAAGGAGAAGAAAGAGTAGCAAGACCTGGGCGCTCCACAGGCATCCAGAAGCAGCTGCCTTTTATCTCATCCTTCTAAGCACAAAGTGTGTTCGTCACCCTCTGTGAACCTCTTAAGTCTCTTCTGAGGATGGAGCAGGGTGAGACGCACAAGCTCACCCCCTAAATTAGCTCCACTTCTTGGGCTTGATCTTGAGAACTTTTACAGAAGGAAGCGAACTTCCCCTGCGTCACTACATGCTGACACCAAGAGTAGCTGATCTTTGAAATCCACTCAGAAGCCTCAGCATGGTTCTTCGCTCCTGCTTTAGATGCCGTCCCTGTCTTCCTGCCTGGTTCCCTTGGGCCGTCAGAGCCGGCTCTCGTCCTGGAGGAAGCTGGCATCTGGATTTCAAGCTTTGTAACACAGCTGACTGGCATAGAAAGCTGTGGGCTTGTGTCTCATCACATCATTTTTCATGAAAATTTTAAACAAAAGGACATGTTGTTCCACATGTCTGTTCATTCACTAGAAGCTGGAAGGTTCGATGAAATTTTTTACCTGACCTTTTAGCATTTTTGTAGATCCACACACGCCACAGGCCTATCTTTCTCTATGTACCATTTGACCGCACAATCCCCTTGTCTGCTGATACGATTTCTGCAAACTCCTCCCCACACAGTGACTGAAGGCCTCGCACAGCTCCAGGCCGCCCCTCTCAGGGTGTCTGCCTGAAAACAGCCTGATGGGGAAAGACCCTCATTAACAGAAATGCCAGGCTGGGCGAGGGTTTCCCTTTCACTGTTTCTGGAAAGATTATGGCTGTATCTGCAGCACATTTCATAAACTTTGGACATACGCTTTATTTTGTTAAACATCGCTTAAAACAGTAGTTTTCCTTGTCTCTTCAAAAGTGCCCAAGCTGGTGAGTACCTCAGGGGTACCTTACTGGAGAGAAAGCCGCCACCCCACTGTGGAGCAGAGACAACTCCCAGACTGTGGATGGCATACTCCAAACCGAGGGCGTCGGGAGAAACGTCTGACAAAGTCGCATGGAGACTGAAATACTTTTGCAAAGACAAATCTGCGTTAGTCAAGTGAGTAATAAATGCATGTCAGTGCACTGAGGATTCCAAAACATCACTGAGTCCGACTGGCTGCTTTTACAAACTGACCTCTTAATCCACTGTGCTGAGAAGAAAGGTCCCTGAGGGTTTTCCTTGGGAAGCACTGAGCAGTGACAGCATAACATGGGATTTTGAAATCGGCTAAGGCCAGGTGCCCCGTTCTGCTCCGAGGAAGACTTGGACGCACAGTGGTCAGCGTTCGCCGGGCTGGGGCAGTGGAGATGGCTGCACCCTCATTTTAGCATCCAGTGCCCCAGTTGGAGTCTGGCCAGCACAATAACCCTGAGTCCTGCTCCGCGCCGAGTCCTCAGAGCCTGGTCCTCCCTTCCGTGGGCTCCCGTGTGGTCTGCAGAGGAACTGTGTGCTGTTCAGTAACAGCACCCTCGTGGATTTTTATTAATTCCCATTTATGTTTTGAGTATCGTCTCCCTGAGACGTGGCACGTGCTAGGCTGAGCCCCAGCAGCGAGGTGGACACTGCCCATGGATGTTCATAGCTGACACGGTCCCGCGCTTGGCAGAATTCCAGTGGCTACTGGAGTCTCTGCCTCTGTCTCTCTGACTCTGCCTCTGTCTCTGTCTCTGTCTCTGTCTCTGTCTCTGTCTCTCTCCACACTGCGGAATAAACCCAGTGCCTTTCTAGTGAGCTACATCACTAGCTCTTTCTTATTTTTATCTTGAGACATGTTCTTTCCAGGTCTCAGAGTTGCCTGGGCAGGGCTAGAGTTTGCTACCCTCCTGTCTCGGCCTCCCAGAGCGCTGAGCTTACGGGATGCACAGCAGTGCACTGTCGGTCTCTGAACACCCTTAGTCTCATCCGCGGGTTACAGGGTCTTGATTGTTTTAAACCAGAAGAGCACTGCAGCGCGTGTATGTGCCTTTATTTATATAGTGTCCTGTGCGTTCAGGAAACCATCTCGGGCCATGCAGAGCGCTTCCTGTTGGCAGGACTATGTCACAGCCACGTGTCCCTTTGTGTGTCACACATTGCAGCCCTTGAGCAGGACCCGGGTGCCTTGGGCTCTTTTCCCCAGGTAGGTGTGGCAGCCATGGGCAGGGCCCCCTCTGACGGCGAATCCTCATCTGGGAGCCGGGCCTGGGCAGCAGATCGACCTCCAGGGAGGGTTGCACATTGCGGAAATGACACGTGAAACATGGCAGCATAAAATTATTGAGCGAGGCAATAATTGTAAGTACTCTTGATCAGCGAAGATCAGCAAACATCAGGACAACGCTTAGAACCCATAAAGCATGCCCATCAATATAAACAGTCCAGATTTAGGTAAATTCAGTTTCTCAAAACAAATTTATTACTGTCTTGCTACATAAATATGTATAAACTACTTCAAATACGAAAACAAAGAAGCTACACAGTAATCCTTTCCACAAAACGACTGTTGAGGAAAGTTTTGCTGATTTTGTTCTTAATTCTTTTAGGAAGCTTTATCCTTCCATTAGAAGTCACAGTAATTACACTACTTCTGTATTTATATTTTGCTTCACAGAGCAAGTGTGTAAAGAAATGACTGTAAATTTAAATGAACATGCATTTTAATGCTTCTATCTTATCTCTGGCATTCTTCTAAAACTCTTAAAACAAGAGAGTCTTTGCAGGTAGGCGCCACTATCATCACACCATAGATCCTGGTGATCAAAGGAATCGGTCTGAATCCCGGCTGCCCATTTTAGGGCTTTTCCGGCCTCGCACAGCTCTGTGGTGCCGTGAGGCTGGTGCGTGCTGTGTCCGGCTGAACTCTGCTTCCTTCAGGTCAGACGTGGGAGTCCTCACCTCCAGGGCCCCGCAGCGTGACTGGATTTGGGGAATCCCTAAGAGGAGAGCTTCCTTGTGTGGCCTGGAACACTCCCGTGAGCAGACCACTGGCTGATCCCAAGAAGGCGCAGGGAGGGCAGCTGGCCAGGCCGAGGATGGAGGCTCGGAGGGGGCAGCCGGGTAACAGCTCAGTCTTAGACGGGTGGGGTCCCGAACGGTGAGGAGGTGCAGCTCCGTTGTTGGGGTGCTTGCTTGGTCTTGTTCCGGTGGCCACTGCAGAGAAGGACCCATTCAGCCTTGGAGGAAAATGGAGAAAATTTTAAACACCTACTGAAGAGCTGGTCAGATGATGCTATTGTTGATACTCTTTTTTGTCCTTGGTCACATTTCGTGACCAAGTGATGATGGCCTTATGATATTCAGCCTGCCCCAGGAGTCTTCCTCACCAAATCTGTCCCTGTCACAGGCCACTGCAGGGCATCTTCATGGCACTGCTCTCTGGTCCATTTCTCCCTCCTGGAGGCCCCACTCTGTCCTCCCAGTGCGAGGAGACTGCTCTGATCTTATGAGCCTCTTTACCGGCTGTCCCTGAACATCCGTCTGAGATGTCACCTAGGAAAGTCTCACGCTGTGTTCTCTTTTCTGAGGGTCACTGCACTGACTTGTCCAGTGTCCAGGGTCTGGGAACCGCACTTTGCTCATCAGTCTTTGGCTATGACCACTGCGTTTTATGTTTCTGAACGAGTTCTTCTTTCTGTCTGCCCTCCTCTGTGTCACCTACTGTATTAAAACCTTACAAAACTAACAAGAGTTTCAAACTTTGAGTGTTGCCTACTTTTTTCTTTAATTTTTCTGATTGATTTTTTAACATTTAGTGACTTTAAGTAATTCATTAAATTTTCGTGATTCACAGAATATCTACATGGCTGGAAATGTCTTCATTTTTATTATTGTTAGCATTTCCCTGGGTGTCTTTTATCATTGTGTTTATTTATTTTGATTAATCTCACTGTAAGAATTTCTTTTTTACCATTCTCATTTCACATGACTAAGAGGTCACATTGACTTTCTGTTTCCTGTGTGTCTAACTTCTCTTTTTGCATATTTGGCTTTGTTTTATTATTTCATTAGTAGCAATATGTGCCAAATTAAGTTTTATTAAACTTTACCTTTTGATTCTGGAATATTTGCAAAGAACTACAGAAAGTTCTCCTATATTTTGTGCCTTGTCTCCTCTGTCGTGAATAGCTTACCTGTTCAGGGTCCATTTGCTTTATTTAAAAGCCAGGGTTGCTAAGTTAGTAACTACAGCATGGACTTTATTCACTTTCCCCCGCTGTCATTTCTTTCAGTTTCCAGACACTGTGCTATGTTTAAGGAGGTGCTCAGGGAACACACTGACAGGTAGGGACAGCTCTCTCCCCATCACGGAAGGGTAGGAATTCTCAGCAGCACTTTCCCAGCTGCCCCGGCCCGGCTCGGCCTGCAGAGGTAGCGCTCTCTGCGGTTTTCTCCAGAAGCTGCTGTACTTCAGGACGGAGGTGACCACGCACAGCCTGCCAGCCAGCAGTCAGCAGGCAATGCCCCTCTGAGCGCAGACAGTCCAGGTAAGTCATTCCTGGGGGCGTAAGATCTGTGTCCTTTTACTCTTGTCATTTATTCAACAGTTTACTTTTATCAATCTGGATTCAGAAACATTTGTTTTCAACATTTATTGTAATTGTCATCAATTATTGCATTTTAATGTCATTTCTTAGATAGCTTTCACTGCATCCCAGGAACTTGTGGGGTAGGGGGCTCTTGTGTGCCTCAGACACGGCTGTCATCACGTGGGTGTGCCGGTGTGTGTACCCACACGCACCTGTGTGTGTGTGCACGCTGTGTGTTGAGCGTTTCATCTTCTTAACTGTATAATTATATTGCAAATTTTAGATAATTGTCTACCATCTTTTAAAGTTATAGTTTCACAAGAGTCATTTTTATAGGATGGGATTAGTACTTTCTTAGAACTGTGCAAACTATTTTCCATGCTTGCCTTTGGATATAATATTTAATATTTTTGGTAGTAAAAAAATTCTTAAATTTTATTCACTAATAATACCATAAACAAAGCTTTCTCCCTAAGCCTCTTCCTCTTAAATCCTAGTTTCTGCACAACTTTTGGACATCCTCAAAAATGTCAAAAAGCTACAAGAATTTAATTTTTAGAAATGTTGTGTCAACATTTTAACTAGTTTTTGTGGAATTAATCTGGATGGGAGGAATGAATCTGAGATATTTCTCTGAACACCTTGCTATTTGAAACTAGGGTGAAGCAGGGTACCGTCGTGTAATGGTGACATGGATGTACCTCCTGACCTCCTGTCCCTTGTGCTGCTCTTTCTCTGTGCCCTTGGGCTTCTCCGGGTTATCCTGGTTACTGTCCCTCCTCCTTCCAGGCGAGGCTGCGGCCTCTGCCAGGGACACGTCTTTCCTTTGCTCGTGTCTTTGAACCTTTTCCAGTTGCTCTATCTTTTTGTTTTTGCTCACTCAGCTGCTGGGGCCCCTGCCGGGCAATCGCAGCTCCCTCGGGGAGCCAGGCAGAAGAGAACCTCACTGGGCCCACGGGGATCAGTTTCCCTTCTGAGCCTCGTTCCCTCCTCACCAGTGACCCCACATTATGGGCTGCTGTGGACACACTGTCCCCTCCTCTGCCAGAGCTTTCTGATTCTGGAATAGAAATGATTCTCTAAATTTATCGCAGTATTTTTTATTTCTACATATTTCTGTGGATGTATATACCTTGTTTGTTCTGGTTTTTCCAGATTCACATCAACATGTAGGTTCCAAACAGCTGGCTGAAGTATCCCTCCCCACCCTTCGTGAATGGCCTCAATGTCTCTGCAAGGGACAGCGGCTCTGCAGGACCTGGAGGGCTCCTTTGTCACCTCCAAGAGCAGTTTCCCTCTCTGTCTCTGGGGTCACCGTGCTGGCAACTGCTCTGCAAAGGGGTGACCTTCCCTCTGTCTGGGTCTAAGCCCCCCAAGTCCCAGGAACTGCAGAAGCACTGGCTTTCACTGCCGGCGGCGTCCTCCTTCTCCCTTCACTGCTCTCTTCGGTGTGCTCCTCGGCCTGCCGAGCACGAGTGGTTCCTGCTCTCGGCCACAGGCCCTCTGTCTGCTCCCTGGCTTTCTCCTGTCCTGAGATTTTCACCACCCACCCTCAGTGCCCCATCCCAGAGCCCCATCTCCACTCCACAGCTGCCTTTTTGGCTTCCGTACTCCATGAATCGCACTGCCTTAGTTGCTTTTTCAGCATGGGGACATGATTCCTGGCACTCACAGCTTACAGGAAGACAGGCTCACTCTGCCTGGCTGCAGAGTCTATGGGCGGTCTGTGCCAGGCTGGCAAGCGGTCTGGCAGGCAAAAGTTGCTCACATCATGGGGGTCACAGAAGAGAGAAGGAGGGGCCGTGGGAGAAGGTGCACCCACCCAGGCTCCACCCCAGTAACCACCACTTCCTCCCAGGCCTCACCCTCCTCGAGCACATTCAGCCTGTGAACTCAGCCTTGGATGGACCCTCCTATGAGCATAGCGCCCCCATAATCCAGCCACCACCAAAGCACCCTGCCTATAGATGCGTGAGAATTTGTGTGTCATTTCAGATCTACCCCATAGCACAGATCACCTCAGTCCATCCCAAACTGAGCTCTTCTCCTAAAATACACTCTTCTGAAATTCCCTGTTTTAATGAAAGTCCTCACCGTTAATGAGCTTGCCAAAATTGGCATCAAGGATTTTATCTTTAACTCTTCCCTTCGAGTTTTCAAGATTAAATCCCATGCCCTGCAATCTGTACATCTTTAAAGCGTTTGTGTCCACCCACTTTATTTTCTGCCATCTGGACTTCAAATAGGACCCAGAATCTCTTAATAATTTTGTCAACACTCAAACCTCTGCTCTTATGGCCTCAAGCGTTTTCTCCATCCCCCCACTGGGTCATAATGGAACCTAAGTCACCTACCTGTAAAAAAGAAACGATAGATCTTTAAAAACAATGCAGGGATGGTGTTTTCTTCTAACACAGTATTTATCTACTTATTTATGTTTTTCTTTTTCTCCATTCACATTTGCAGTATGTAGGGCCACGTTCCTGGAGGGAGCTGGTACAGGGCCGAACATGTCTTCCTTTCCCGCATGCTCCCCTCTCTGGGTTGTCTGCCCAGCTTCACGAAGTGCTCTTCAACTTCACCTCACAGTCAAACTTGTTAAAATGTTTACAGCAATCTGCAAAGTCCAGTCTGATTTTCTTTCTGGGTTTTGCTCCATCACTTTGTCTTATGCATTGATTCACTAGATAAACCTAAATATTGATTTATCTGCCAGGGATATCAGGTTCCTGTTTGCTTTTAGAATTCCTCAGCACACTCCTGTCTCCCTAGTACATGCCCAGCCCTCCTGTGACCCCTTCCCACAGTCACCCTCTGCAGCCAGGCGCTGGTACCCAAGTGACACTCACACACGTGTGGGTTTGATGCCCACGCTTGTGTTTTCTTGGCATCCTGGAAGCCACACACCCTCACATATCCTCTTGTTTTGCTTGAAGAATTTCTTGTTTGTCCAATAATATTGCAATCTCTCTGCAAACAAGAGCAATGCTTCTTTAGGAAATCATTTTTATCTGTACAAACTGACAAAGAGGGGACACTCAATATTTGTTAATAGAAAGAAATAACTGATTACCACTTGGCTGGTAAATAAAAAATCTTGTTAATCTAAAGAACATATTTTAACTCTCTTAAATATGTAAATGGCTTTCACAAGAAAAAAATTACTATATGGTTCTGCAGTGCAGAATGAGGGCAGAAAGCTAAAGTCAATAAGCAAATGGACGTGAGTACACGGGGTACCTTATAACAGCCAGAACTGTGCAGACAGCCCGTCAGCTGAGAGGCCGCGCATTGGTCAGAGCTCAGACGAGGCCAGCAGAGTCCTGTGGAAGCAGTGCATTTGGCTTCCAATGGCACTAGGATTGCAAAAGTTAGTGCTGATTTATGAATGGTCTGAAAGTACTTCACGCTGAGAGCTACTTGATTGACTCAAAACCTAGGTTCTCTTTTCCTGAAGTAGCCTTGTGGTTATAATTTGTGTGATGTTAATCTTGGTGTGAGGTCGACTGGTTTGAGAGCCACCAATCTCAAACCCATTATGGGCATTAGTAAAGCACACTCGTGGGCGTTCCTAAGCGCATCACGGAGCATTGTCTAGGACTTTCCCCTGGTGCCCCCTTTCCCCATGCAGGGAGCTGCTTTGCTCCCGACACCTTTGCCATGATAGTCCTGCCTGGGAACCAGTGGATCATGGACTTAAACCTCCTTGCTTGAATCGCACATGTGAGTTATTTTGCCTCAGCAATGGGACAGCTCTAGTGTGGGAGATAGCACCCCCCCCCATTGCTGGCCCCTGTTAATACCCTGTGCTGTGGCACTGGTAGGGATCAGTGCCAGGATGCGTGGAACATGCAACCAGACTTCTCAGCGGGACTTGTGGCAGGGCTGCCAGCCTGAGGGTGGCTTTGGAGGACGTTCTGACGTTTCCAAGACGATGTGGAACATAAATCCCGGTTAGCTGAGGCCACGGTCTTGAAATGCTTCATGCTCACGTCTGCAAACTCATGTGCCGTGATGTAGCTGTGACGGAAGACAGGAGCCCGTGCGTGCCTGGAGCCGCAGCCCATGCCCAGCCCAGACGCTCCCTGCCGCCTTGTGTGCTCCCTGCCTGCCTCGGCCTCCAGGCCTCCTCCCTCCATCCTCCTCTGGGGCTCCTACTGCCCTATGCGTAGAGGGGTTATCCTGAGTCCTGGGGCCATGGAGAGTGAACAGGGAGGTTCTGGGGTGTCAAGGCAGTGACCGCTCCATTCTAGGCTGACAGGGGCATTATGTGTTCCATGGGCAACTCCAGTGGGCATCCTGCCCACTCAGACTTCGGATACCTAGAGCATTAGTCAGAGGTGTGTAGGAAAGTGGACTTTCATAGTTCCCTGGGCCTATGAGCAATGTAGCAAAGCTGTCCAGATGTCACATGCTTATTCACCGTGGCATCTTTCACTGCTGCAGTAGCACATGTGGCTGCAAGTGAGGGTGTGTGAGCACAGGTCATGCATGCCTGTGTCGGGCTTAATGACAGAGATGCATGAGGATGACCCTAGAAAGACACAGAGAGTTGGCAGATGTTCCAAAACTGGTCAGCCATGTAAGGAAGCAGTGTGAACGTGGGGTACTTCATGCTTCAGTTGGAGTTAATAATAAATATAAAAGTATATTTTAAAGTAGTTTTTCAACTACCTTCAAGATATTTGTAGTACGTTTGTACTGTGATGCTAAGCTGTTTATTTCTCTACTTCATGTTTTCCTTTGCTATCCCCCAACATAGCGTCCGATTAACTCAATCTGTAGCTTTGCTCTTGCAAGTCTCGAGAAGGTTATTTAGGGACCTAAGCAAGGGATGGTCTTCAATGGAAAGGAGAAGAGGACAAACCCACTTTTGTAGTCTTTCTAAAAATTAGTTAAAAATGACCTTTGCTCCTTCTGCTCCAGGTTTCTTCTGCTTGATAGGTGGCCTGGCAGGAGGTCCTCCCTGTGTTCTCCTGATCCTCTGTGAGGCTATGTGTGTCTGCCATGAATGCAGATAAACCGGAGTGTGTCTGAATGCCATGCCTCCCCACCACTTCCTGTGAAACACCAAGTGATTGAATTTCTAGTGCCCCAACTACTGTTTTGGTCCATTACTTTTGGGTCTAATTCATGGAAATTAAATGATAGGTCAGTTCAATGTGCCACCCCAGGCAGGGATTTGTTGAAATTTGCCACTCTGCTGGAAATAAAACTCTCTTTTTGTACATCAGCAGTCTGAGTACAATTTCCAAGCTCTGTGAGATGCAACAACGTATGCCCCTTGGCTTTGCTCCAAAGCGGACGGAGGGTGTGCTGCCCTTTCCCAGAAGTCCTGCATTGCCCTGAGCCCTACCTCTGACCACAGTCTTGTCCAAACCCTGGCCAGGTAAGGGGGGTTGTAACAGATGATCGCATGTAGATGTTACCTATGCTATGATATTGCCACCACAATCCTATCCAAAAATAAGTTCTCTAGCTCCGTGGGAATGTGAAATGTCAAAGGAAATGTTAGTCAGCCAAGACTATCAGAAAGGTGATACTGAAATAAATCTTCTCTTCACTTAGAATTGATTAGGAGACCTATGGGATATGCTCAAATATATGAAGACACTTTAAAATATTGGTCAAATTACAGGAAAGAATGCTTAAGACCTGATAATAATAACTGAATGCCAGCCTTAAGTAGCACTCAGAGCCTTCCCCTTCCTTCACAGAGACAGCTAAATTCCTCTAAATGGTACTTCTTTGCTCTAACCCAGAGACAAACTGGGGTGCTTAACTCTAGTTGGGACCCTGTTCTTCTGGCATCTTTCCAACAGACCGAGGTTTCCTCGTTCTGCTGCCAGGTTCACTGACACACAGAAAGCGTTTGCAGGGCTCCTCCAGCTGGCGATGGGATTCCCACCCCCTTTCTGCCCTTCAGGGATGCATCTTCCCGGCACTACCAACTCTGCAGCATCTCTTAACTGTTACTTTTCTACCTGCTGACCCTAGAAAGTTAGATTGCTCGTCTCCCTAACTGCAGATGACATTCACTCGCATGACTCGGTTAAGAAGTGTGAGCCTCAACGGCTTGCTTTGTGTCTTCAGGAGAACAGATTCCCAGTTCTTTCTTTGTGGAGACGATGGCCAGAGGCCCTCTGTGCAGGTGAACTTGCACCTTGGGCCTGACAGCATCTCCGTGTCGTACCATGTGTCTTCAGCGATGGGCAGCGGCCAGGGACAAGCTCAGGCCAGGCTGAGGCGCCTCAGGTCCGTGTGCTGAAGGACCTGGTCACAGGCTGCTGCGCTAACCCTGGTCAAACAGAAAACCCGGGAGAGGGCGGTGACGCTGTCACGCGTGGGAGGCAAGGAGAGTGCAGTGGCCGAAACGTGTGTGTTAAGGTAACTGAGCACGTGGCTTCCGTAGATGGACCTCATTCAACCCGCGGTGTTCCTGCGTGTGGGGAGGGTCTGAGTTTCCTCTCAGCCTGACTGCCAGCTGGGACGGGCATCGCTGCCCTTGGTACTGGGGCCCACAGGCTTTCAGACCGAAATCGAGATCCCTAACTTTCCCTTTTAGTACTCTGAACGTCATGGCTAGAGTTTCCGGTCCTCCAGCTGGCAAACACCCGCCTGGGGGACTCTTCAGCTGTACATTTACGATGGCCCGATCCTTACTACTTTATCATCTCTCTGCCTCCCTCACCCTCCTTCCCCTCTCTCTCCCTCTCTCCTTCCTCTCTGTTTTCCTCCCCTCTCTCTTTTCCCCTCTTCTCCCTTGCCTTCCTTGCTCTCTCCCTTATCTCCTCCCGCTCCCGGTAGTTTGGTTCTCTGGAGAAAAGTGAATGATACCTGCTAGTCCACTTCAAAACTCAGGAACAGCAGGATGTAATACAATCACAAGCAGATCCGAGCAGCACAAGGGTAGACTGTGCTGGACGCTGTGGTTTCCTGTTCACTGTGGCTTTGTCCGCCTCTGCCTCCAGCTGCTGCATTACCGCAGGTTTCCCGTGAGACTGGATTCACACCGACGTCCTCCCACTTCAAGAGCACGCTACGCATTTTTCTATTTCTGTCTAAAAGTTTTCTCTGAAGACATAGTAATCCTCAACCCTTGTGCAAAAGCAAAGCTCAGAAAAGCAGAAAGTTATTACAACTTGCTTTCAGGATTCAGGTAATCTATCGGTTCTCTCTATAGCTTATTTTCAGGTTTTATATGGCATAGAGTGCCACTCCAAATGTGTGCTTCAATTTAATTTTAAAGTGTGTCTTATTCAAAAGATGATAACTTTATGTTTTATAAATGGTTTCATACTTTTATTAATGATTCCAGGTTTTTCAGTGTGAATTTCTTCTTTATTTTCTTGTTTCATCATATATATGTCCATATTAGTTTCCTTTTACTTATATCATGAAAAAATGGACATTTTAAAAGGGTATGCTATGTCACAAGTAAATAAAAAATAAAACTTCATGCTCGTCATAGCACACACATTTTTTAAAGTATAGACATTTATATATTTGTCTGTTTCTTCTTCCATATTCTAAATAGCTGAGGTCAGGGATAGGAACTATAAGACATTTTCTTTTAAATTATTGGGCCATATGTTGTGCCATCAAATTTGAATTAGGCACCCCCATCCTAAAAGAACTCTGATAAAATTTAATCAACCCACACTTAGCAATATCGAATATAATATTCTTAAGTATTTTGATATGAACATTGTAATTTCTTATCTAAATAACCATGACATTAAGTACTATTATAGAATCTCAAAGTTTAAAATTTTGTGGGAAAGAAATTTGGGGAAAACAAAAATATTCTAATACTTCTAAAGAATATAAAATGTTTTCATAGAACATACTATAATTTTAGTATGTCTATTATGCTAAAAAAGTTAATAGTGATAAAATACAATAAACAGTGGGAATATAATGATATCCAAGAATGAATATCCCACATTTCTACCTATTGTTCTTGAGGCAAATATTTAGATTCAAGGAATAGAGTTGAATTTAACTGTTAAACTATTTTTCTCTTTTGCTAGTTTCTAAGACAATGGTCTAGACTCTGATCACACAGAAGGAAGATTCCAATAGGCTTTTTTTGTTTAAATACCGAAAGCTGAACAGAGGAAATATGAAAAAAACAAGAGGGCACTAAACTTATGATTATCATTTTGAATAGAGTTGAAAAGTAGAGATTTTTAGGCTCGCATATTAAAATGAACAGGTTTTAGCTGGAATAATTTAGGATAGGTGCAGAATATAAAAAAAATTTGGAAAGACACTGAGCATAGGAGATGTGAAAGAAAGAGAGGATGTGTAGTGTGAAAAGATAATTTCAACACAGGAAACGCTCCAGTAATTAACGATGAAACGCAGAACTGAATAATCAGCACAGGAAAGTTTCTCAGACACCCAAGCCTGGGTCAGCAGTGCCTGTTGAGTGCAGTCCTGTTCCTGGCAGCAGCAGAGAGCGAAACCCGTCTCTGAAGGTTAAGACTGGGCAGAAGGACAGCCGCCAGCTTGCGGTCACGATGGTGGAGGACGGGGCCTCTCTGGCTGGGTCTGGAGGTCCGGTGATGAGGGCGTGGGCCTCTCCCTTGTGGCAATGTGTGCTGGTGACATCTTTACAAGACAGAGCCAGTGGGAGGGACGGTCCTCAGGCGCCCGGTCCTGAAAAAGGGCAACCAGGACCCCGGCCCTTCCCCGCCTGCCTTTGTTCCCGGGGATGACCTCCTTCACGTCCAGCAGAGCAACTTCCTGGCTGCTTTTCATGGCTCTACGTGCACAACACGCCTGTTCATTTTCCCCAGTTTTTAATGTGACAGGTCATGCTGCAGCGAAGCACGCGGTACCTGTCTGAATGTTTACTCTGCCTGTGTTTAAAGTGACTTTTGGGGGAAGGATCATCAGTACAAATACACACACAATTAGTGTAAGCATTTCCACCATCTGTACCCACAGTCAGGACTGTGCTGTTTTTCTCTTTCAAGCTGTAGTCTTGTAGACTTAATTTGCCCTCAAAGCCTCAACTTATTAACTGATACTGTGTTCACGTAGTACTTCTATGTACCTGAGATCCAAGGCAGGTAGTTGTTAGTGTATTTATCTCATTTGACAAAATTCAATGAAATAACTACGAAATGTATGACAACAAGGAGAAGAGCGCAGGAGTAAACCTCCTATCACTGAACTTCCTGTCAGTATTAAAATTATTTAAAAATAAATAACAGACAAGTAGCAAGGAATTAAATAAAAATTGAAAAATACAAACTGGCACTGCAAAATAATTTAATCACCATTGATTTTAAACCAAGTGTGAGAAGTTATACTCACATTTTGCTTTGTCTGTGTAATGAACACTACATTTACCATTTCTGCTAAGCTTTAACTTCTGGAGCTAATAACTTAGGGGAGTTTGTCTCTGCTTGCTTTGTGTGTGTGGCGCTGAGACCCCAAGGGCACTTCACTGTTTAGATACAACTTAGACCCTTTTATTTTTTTATTCTGAGGGAAAGTCTTGCTCAGTGACATAAGCTGGCCTGGAATATGTGGGTTTCCTGCCTCAGCCACTTGAGCACGGATGGCACCTATTTTTATTATATACTCATAAGCCAGAATTATCCATTTGATTAAATAACATTTTCAAGAAAATTTTTATTGTTTATGAATGATTTTCAATCTTAAATGAAATCTATGTTACTTCTCCATATGACACTGAATGTGTGAATATTAAGAAAAATATTAAATATTACAATACATTCATAATGGGTGCATAAGTATGATTTCAGAATGATACCTAGAAAAGGAAATATTATCTGTTGCTTTTCACTGGGCGGGTTTTAGTAGGCTTGGAATAGCTCCACAGTCAGGAAATTTTAAGCACAAATAATGAAGACCAAGTGAGTTGGTGTGTTAGGACAGAAAGGGTAAACTCTGAGGTATTTTGCTATGGCCTTACAGTGGCCCTGCTGTCATTGTAGATTGTATCCACGCTGACAAATCTCCCTCCATAGAGACCTAAGTTTATGTCGGTCGTGTCTACAGGGGCTGGGGTCACCGGAGCTCCACCTTCCATGTTGCCAAGCCGAAAGGCCCTGTCTGGAATTAAGCTTGCTGCTTAATCTGCATTGATGTGGAATTGCGGGAGGAATGTAATTGAGAAATCTCCATACCTAATTCCATGCGAAACACAAAGTTTATTAAAGGGTCAGTCATGAAAACATGCTATTTTGAAGAGCACACGCATGTTGCTGCAATTCACATACCTGTAGCAGCTGTTTAAAACTTGCTCCCGGCCGGGGTTTGGGTGGGAGGAATGTTCTGTCACTGACATCAGTTAGGAATGCAAGCCCACGGTGCTCCTCGCATGCCAGCAGGTATTATTATATTTTTGGACACTTTTCACTGAAGATAATGCCAGTCCCATCCCCGGCATAGCACAGGTGGGGTGCTGCGTCTGCCCTCAGATGCACCCTCCATGCTTTGGCGCAAGGCCTTCCCGTTGATATGCTTAAAAACTCAGCTCTATAATCTATGTGTTTCAATTACTTGTCAGTTGTTAAATACTGAGTCTGGGTCAGAAGGTCACTGTTCTTCCCTTCCTGGTAAACGCCCTGAAGTACTGCTTCCTCATTAATTTCACACCCCTAATTGCTTACCATGCAGACTACACAGTGTCTTTCTTGAGCAAAGATAAAGGCCCAGCCACACTGGGTCCCGGCTTGAGGGTCCCATGCAGCGCAGAAGCAGACAGGGACACTGAGGGCTCACAGGAGGGAAGGCAGCGGCCAAGATTCACAGCCTGCTCCTGTTTCCATAGCTGAGGTCAAGTGTGGGGCCTCGCCCGCCACGCTGTATCTTGCGTGTGCGCCCTTAGGTGATGCAAGCGCAGTCCTGCCCTGCAGCAGCAGGGGACACGGGAGTCTCCTGTCGGGAGTGACCCTGGCCCCTTGGGCTGACAAGGGAGGGCAAGTTGGCCAGGTGGAGCTGTCCATGGCTGCTGGGAGCCTGGTCTGGATTCAAGTGCGTCTCTAGCATGCAGGGGCCCAGTCGCCCTCCTGCAGCGGCTCTAAGCAGCACAGCTGTAAGCTCTGGGAGCTGCACTCTGGAGCAGGGTGGTGGGACTTCCGGTGACCCAACAGAGGAGCTGAACTGGGGCGCGGGCCATTCTTAGAGGGCCTCGGTCATGTTTAGCAGCAGGTGATCACGGCGCCAGGAGCCTGTCAGAGGCCCTGTGCATGAGAGGAGGGAGAGGAACAGCTAGAAAAGCAAAATGCGGAGCTTTTCATAACAAACACCACTGCCTGCAGCTCTCGGAAACACCCACTGCCTGCAGCTCTCGGAAACACCCGGTCACACTTCAGCCAGAGCGAGGTACCTCCTGGCCGCGAACTGCTCTACAACAATTCTTCCACGTTTCCACCCAGAAGTCAGTGGATTTTCTCTTGAGTCACAGAAGCGTAACCCAGCCACCACGGGACCACGATGAACTGTACTACTGCTTCACACCCACGGTGGGTGCTAGGGTAGTCACTGCTTCATTTATAGGACCGTTTCAAATTATTGTGATTTTAAACTAAGTGATATTTTCTACTTTAACTTCTCCTATTCTGCTACCTTATTTCAATCTCTAATAGCCACGTGTAGGTGAAGAACAAACTCCACCTCTCTGCATGCCCTACCCCACCCAAATGGAGGAGGTAGAAATTCCTGCTTTCCTAGGTACACTCGAATAACACAAGACATTGTCAAACGCGAAGCAGACATTTTCACCCTGGTGTGAGAAATATTTACTACATTTCTCTAGCTCTCATCTTACGTATTATGAAGTCATTACATGCTAGATAGAAAGAAGTAAATTTCATTGAGGAATTAATAGATGCACTGCATGCCATGAGAATCAAGAACACATAGACTCAAGAGTACTGAATTAAGAAAAGAAAAAGGGTAAATTGTAGTAGTGCAACTTAGTAATGCATTTTGTTGCAATTTGTGCTCTCTGCACAGCTGATTCTGAAAAGAAAAAAGAAGAAAGAAAAAGAAAAAGGGCCAGGAATTCAGCTCAGCAGGAATAAGCACCTGCCTGGCAAGCTGGAGGTGGTGAGTTTGATCCCTGGTACCAAAAACAAAAGCATCAGGAATTTACCAGATCTTAGAAGGTGACCTGCAGGTAGGTGGTCAGTCACCCGCTGTCTGTTCCTGAGGGATCAGTGGTTAGGAAGCCCTGGCAGAGTCTGAGCCTGGCGAGCTAGCCGGTGTCCGCAGTGGGCCCGGCCCAGAACCGCCATGGCAGTGCCCACTGGCAGAGTGAAGGTTAGCGAGGAAGGTTCCTGCCCCTTCGGGAAGGGCTCAAAATGGACGGGGAAGTTTAACCCCTTTGGAAAACTCCAGTAGATCAAGCTTTTTGACCACAAGAGTGAGACAGCAGCTGGACACAGTGTGCGCAGCCCGCTGAGAATCCGGGTTCACGTTGCGGATGAAGGAGAGCAGAATTAGGGTGTGGGGGAGGGTGCGATTGGGCCGTGAAGTTTTAAAGCTTTTGAGTCTTTTACTTTGGAAACATGAAAGCAATGCAATTTTATGTCTTCTCAGTTTTGTTTCTGTCTTACACTGTCTTGTACCTACTAGTTGTTCAGCGGATTTGGGGTAATGAATAAACAAATGGAACTGTTTTCAGGGTTCCGTGGTGAGGGTTGAGAATTGAACATGGCGATTATCATAAGGTATATCAAGAGTCATTCAGGTACACTCTGAATTATGTGCTCTCAGTTTAGAAAAAAGAAATATAACAATGTTAATGATTATATTTACAATAGAAAGAGCACAAAATGAAATGCAACTTTTTCAAACCCCTCCAAAGGGCTCAGTGTTTTACACCCATTGCAATAGTTTGTGATCCTTATGTCGCTGCTAATTGGAAAATCGTGTAACTCACATAAACTTTGCAATTAGCATATATATTTGTGTGCTTCGGTTCATAAATGCTTCTGTTTGCAAACAATTCAGTTTACAAAGAAAAATGTTCAGCAACATTTTGCTTCTATGTGGAAATTCTACATCGGATGACAAATGGACCACAGCCATCTTCCCACACCAGCACAAACATAGGTGCGTTCTCCAAAACTGTAACGTACTGAGTTCATAAACCGAGGTTCTGCTGCATGTTTACAGGTATAACCTAACATGACTTCTGCATGAAAACACGTTCATCACATTGTCAATCCAGCTTGTCAATCCAGCTTGCAGGGACAAGCAAGGTAAAAAAAAAAAGTGCAACAATATCTTGGTATAGTGGATGACACCATTCCAGAGGTAACGGGAAGAGTAAATGTCCAGCATTATTCTTGGTTATTAAACAGAGTCTACCTTTATGAAAATGGGTGCTGTAATGTGCCGTTCATGGTGAGAATCTATTTCCACACTAAGTTAGGCACTCAGAGACACTGTATGACTGTTTCTTAGAACTTTTGCATTCTAAATGTCTAAAGGTAAAAATAAAGAGAATGATAGAGCAAGACAGGAAAATAAATATTCGAAGAAAAAATTGCTAAGTATTTCTTCCATTTGGTAAAATATGACAAATCCGAAATCTAAGCGGCTCATGAACCTTAAGGTGGAAACAAGGATTGAACTCACGTAGCACAGTCACAGCTCTGTAGGAAAATTATAAAATCCACCAGAGAAACAATGTCCACTGCATTTAAAGGATCAGTAACATGAATTGAATGCAAACAAATTCTATTCAAAAACAGTGCACACCAGGGAGAGAAGACCTAATGATGTTTCTAAATAGCTGAAAGTGTGGGGAGATAGTTAATCCAGAATTTTATATTCCATGAACATACCTTATTCCAAAGATAAGCAAAATAAGCCTTTTATTTTATTTTATTTTATTTTATTTTATTTTATTAATTGACAAGCAATTGTAGCTTTTATGATGCATAGTGTATTATTATGTACATGTGCATAAATTATAATGCTCAAATCCAGGTAATCAGCATAACCATTATCTCAATATAAATGAAAACTGATAAAATTCAAAGTCTATACTGTAATTTATTCTAAAGTTGTTTCTCTGTCAGACAGAAAATGACATCTGATGAGACTTTCTTTGAACAAATAGAGAAAACACGAAATGAAAAACAAACTGTAAATAAAATACATTTTAAAAAGTTATCTTAAACCATATGTGGTGGCTTATGCTTGCAGTCCTGTACTTGGGAAGGTGAGGTGGGAGGATTGCTATGAGTTCAAAGGCAGACTGGACTGGATAGCGAAACCCTGTCCCTGAAAGACAATAATAATAATAGTAATAATAATGTTTAAAAACACAACTCACAGTATCAAGCAAGAATTTCTGCAGAATGCATATTCACATACAAAAAATTTCATCAGTCACATAAAAATGAAAGGTTGAGTTAAGTGGTAAGTTTTTAATATTTTACATGAAGAGGACATCATCATCCTGAGTAGAGTAGAATACATAAGTCAAGCTACTTCCATTTTTATTGCAACTCTGAAAAATAATAAAGAATCTATAACTAAAATCTAAAATGTGGTAAATTAAATTATCCATTAAGCTAGAAGTTAAGATGAGTAAACTGATTTCCTATTTTGTGGGAGCAAATTATCTACAACTTCCTGGCTTCCAATGGCACAGCATTCTATCTCTGCTCCGGAGCTGGCAGCCTTTAAACAGCACTGAGGCAGCTAACCTCCACAGAGCCCACGGCTGGGTGTGCTCCCAGGAGAGCCAGGCCGGCTTGGCTCAAGGCCTCCTTTTGTCCCTGGATCTGTCTGCAACATTTGCTGTTCCCTGACTCTGATTCCTCCTGAGTCTGTTTTATAAACACCCTAGGATTCCGTAAGACCCACGTGGAAAATCCAGTCTTAGCTCCCTATCCATGTCTGTTCTATTCACATCTGTAAGTTTCCCTCTGCAGCACAGGAGTATGATCATGTTTGTGTATTCTGGGGATTATAAAAAAGACATATTGGAAGAAAGGAAAATTATTTATCCTAACACTGAAGGAAACTTGAAGCTAAAGAAAAATGGGAGATCTAGAAAATGAATAGTACAGTAGTATATTTATATTCTACCATGTCTATACCACATTAAATGTAAATGAGATAAAATTCCAATCACAAGATAGAGATTGTCAAAAAGATAGAACAACAAGAGTATAAACTAGTCATATGCTGTATCTCAGAAATGCACTTCTAATAAAAAGTTGTAGGTGTGACTGGAGTTTGGTGTGGTGGTACAGGCCTCTAACTCCAGCCTTCTGGGAAGCAAAAGTAGGAGGTTTATAAATGTAAGACAAGTCTGGACAACTTAGTGATTTAGTGTGACCTTACCTCAAAGCTAAAAAAATAAGTAAAGACCCGAGTATGTAGTTCTGTGCAAAGTCACTGGGTTCGATCCCCAGTTCCACAAAACAAAGCAAAACAAAAGAAGCAAAATGTTAGAAAATGAGACATATCATTCAAAATATAAAAATAGGAAGGTTGTTATGGCTATAACATGTCATGTTCATAAGACAGAGTTGACATTATTATAAGAAAATGATAGTAATAAAGAATATTTTATAATGATAAATGGTTCAAAGTTATGTAACTAATAAAAATTTCAAACTGAAGTCAAAATTGATAGACTACATGGAGAAACACAAATATTTCAATAAAATTGAAAAATGCTTTTCTTTTAATGATGGATAGTGTACATAAACAAAATTTTGTGAGGGTATGAAAAAACAAATGAGAATATTTAAAAATAATATTTGTAGAAAAAATAGTTTCTGTAATTTACTCACTCAAATAGCAATAGCCTGAGTTATAATTTTCTAATATTTCAGAGGCATGATATGTACTCCACAGGAATAGAAGCAGTACAGAAATTAATAATGGGAATTTAATTAAATATTTCAGGATTAATATGTGGTAATAAATAAATCATGAATCAGGAAAACACATCAGTGAACATTTTAAAAAATTAAAACATATGACATATTTCAAAGCACTATCACTTAAGAAATATAATTACCTAAGTGCTAATATGAAAAAAGAAAAAATTAAAATTAAACTTTAGTCTTAAATTAAAATTGTACTTTTAAAAATTTATACTTTCACCTTTTAATTTAGGTTTATTGGTATGATTTAGATACACATAATTATCATAATTTATCACAGGGAATTTGTACTTGTATATGATATTTCTTGATTTTCCCTCCCTTCAACCCCTCTTCCTCTTCTTATTTACAAAGATTTGTTTCTACTTTCATCCTTCTTTTATTATGTCTTCTTTCCTATTCCCTTGCTACATTTGCCCTCTCTCCTTGTTAGTTTCCCTTTCTTTTGAACCATTTCTTTCTTTTTCACAATACACATTACACACTTTTGTCCTTATTTACACTTAAGGTTTCTCACACCAGAAAAACAATGTGATATTACATGTGTGTGTGTCCAATTTATTTCACTTAAGTATATGCTGCATCCGCTACCCAGAAATGTCTCAAGTCTATTCTTCCTTATAGCTGAATCTGCTTCCAGCATATTTAGTGTTTCCATTTTAATATTCAGATCTTTGATATATTTTGACTTTAGTGCATGCTGACAGACAGGAATCTACTTTTGATCTTTGGCATGTGGAAGCCAGTTTTCTGGCACCGTTTATGAAAGAGGCTATCTTTCTTCCAGTGAGCCTGTTTGACCCCTTTATCAAAGATAATGAGGTTAAGAGTAGTTGGAGTTCTATCTGAATCTTCTAATCTGTTTCACTGATCATTAGGTCTCTCTTGGTCACTTTTCTCTTATTGCTGGGACAAAACACCCAGCCCCCCAAAAGAAGGAAGGACAAATTTATTTAACTTACAGTTTATGGAGGTTTAAGTCCATAATCAGCTGGCTCCAAGGCAGGGTGGCATGGCACAGGGGCAACACTTCAAGGTGGCAACCAGTAAAAACATCCAGAGTGAAAAGGAGGAGAACAAGCCTCTTTTTCTACCTTATATTGTGGGCAGGGTAACCTTCATCCCCCAGGGAGGGTGTATCACTCAAAGCACCTTCATACCCTCCTCCAGCATAGGCTCAGGATATTTACAAAGTAGGCATACTGGCTTCCTGCTGAGTCTCTTAGTTAAATTTCCAAACTTCTCAAGTTGACACAATGTATCAACCATAATAAGTTGTGTCTGCATCTTCTAATCTGTTATACTGATCCTCAGGTCTGGTTTTTGCCAGTATCATACTGTTTTTATCACAGTAACTTTGTAGTATAATTTCAAGTCAGAGATTGTGATTTCCCTTTGTTGCTGAGAATTGTTTTTACTACTCTAGATCTCTTCCAGTTCAAAATGAATTATAGAAATGTTTTCTGTGGTTGTCTGAGTTCTCATATAAATGGTTCTAGTTCCCTAGTTCTCATATGAATGGTATTGTCATGGAGATTGCACCAAGTTTGTAAAACAATTTTGGGAGTAAGGCCATTTGCTCTATGTTGATTCTTTCTACCCATGAGAAAGTGATATCTTTTCTTTTTCTGATAGCTTCTCTGATCACCTTTTTCAGCATACTGTATTTTTCTTTTTTAAAAAATAATTTTATTTAAAGAGAAAAAAACAAAACAAAACAGAACAAAGGGTAGCGACAATACAGTATTCCAAGGAAAAAAGGAAAAAAACAACAAAAAAAAATCCTAAGAAATTATTACTTGACAAATTACATACTGACTTCTTGGAAATAGTTTTTCAAATTACAAAGTTAAAACATATAAAGTATACATTCAAACAGTGAGACTGTTAACAGCTCTGCTCCACAATCTGACAAAAACAGCAATATGGTCATCCATCTTACCCACTCAAATATACATATCAAAAGGGTAAAATTAAACACAACAAAACAGAGCAAAGCGGATCACAAGAAAGAAATGTAAAAGACAAAAATTTCAAAACTAGACAATCAGAGATATTCACTCTCTATCATATTGACTCTTGTTTTCTTCCAAATAGTTGTCCAGATTGTCACATATAGGGAATTCACATGAAACAACCTAGTATGGAATTGATAGGAGCAGGACGAGGAGGGCATTACAGGTCTTCAAGACCAGACATTAGGGAAGCCAAGAATGGCTGTCATAGTGTCTCTCATTCTCCTCAAAACAGCTGTCCATACCTTAATGTGTGTTGAAATTAAACAAGGCAAAGCAAGCTAAGATCACTTTGAACAAAAAGTGATAGTTTTGCTGGACTTCACATCATGACATTATGGAGTCAGCACTGGGTATTGTAGTGTCTCTTTTTCTTCAAAGTAGTTGTTCATTTCAACATGTGTTATATAGTTGGTTTTCATAAACTGTTTATAAGCTCTACACATGCATGAGTCTCTACATGTATATCTATCACTTCTGTATTAGATGGAAAAACAAAACAAAGCAAGATAAAACAAAACAATTCCTAGAAAAGCATGAGGCAGAAAAGTCACATAAAACTGCAATACAAGGTGATCTACAACGGTTACCATGGTGTCTCAGCAGTATATAACAACATTAATAAAAATGAAGCATTAGAGACATTATAAGACTTCAAAAGCAAGTAATAATCAAACCAGAGTGGATATCTTAGTGAATCTTGTCATCTTCAGCGTAGTTGCCTATACTCTTAGACTTGATGCTATCCATCAAAACAGATTTAAATAAAATCAGTCAATACAAAGTAGCAATCTAACAAACCAGATTCAAATAAGATCAGTCATAATAAGACAGTATAAGTTATAAAGGGCTTCAGATTAAGTTGATAGGAAAATTAGGGGTGATTACCGTAATATGTCCACTTATTTTTGGGATAGCTGACCATGTCCTCAAGTCTAGCGTAAGTAGACAAACTGGAACAGCACATAATCCATCCAAGCAGAGTGGTGAGAATAATGTAAATTTTAAATCTTGTTACCCCATTAACAATATCCTCTGCCTCCCTTTTTTAGACAATTCCTCCCCTTTCACTCCCATGGGGTGCACTGCTTGTTT
>PVJX010007824.1:0-68825 GCA_004027295.1 Dolichotis patagonum | reverse complement strand
CTTTTTTTGTTTTGTTTTGTTTTGTTTTGTTTTGTTCTATTGCCGTTGGTTCTGTCTACCACATTGTGTCTCATTGGAATTTGAATATGTGTGATAGTTCAAACAAATTTTTTTCTTTTTTATCAAAAATGAGCTATTATAATACTCATTGATCATTTTCTGTTATTCGGTTCAGAAAGCCCTGGAATTCTTTCACTAACTGCATGGATTTATACTATTGTGTTATGTTTGATATTATTGTAATTGAAACTATGCTCAACTATAGCAGAATTAGAGATATGGTGTTAGATAATGTTGATGTCCAGTTGACTTAATGTAAAGTATTGTGTTGCCTATGTTGTCCTCTTCTGATCTGCTCTGTATTACCCCCTTTTGTTTTATTCTCTTTTAAATAAAAAAAAATAGTTACATTATAGATAAACAATAAAAAGAAATGTTAACAATTTCTCCAATATCACTTCTTAATCTTCTAAGTGTATTTACTTCCTCATATTTCCTTTAAGTATTTATTATGCATATGAAGTCTTCATAATTAGAACAATACTATGAATGAAATGCTGTTTTGAATAATTTCATTTTAAGAGATCATCTTCTTTAGGGTACTTTGTCAATTTGATATATCAACAATGAATTCCGGTCAGCATTCTCAATGCATAATACTTATTGGACTACATATAGCTCTGAATGGCTATTATGAGTTTAGTTGTGACCCTCTCAAAATTAATATGTTGAAATTTTAATTTCTAGTGTCTCGAAGTGTGACCCTTTTTTGGAAATAAACTGTAGCTGTAACTAGTTATGATAATATCACTAGGGTTGACTCTAATCAGAATGACTGACACCTTTTAAAAATCTAGACATAATTGGAAACTGACACTCACACATGTGCATGTACACACACACACACACACACATAAGACCACTATGTGGAGATGAAGACTGTATAGAAGTAGGGCTTCTATTAGCCATGTACTGCCAAAAATTATGAGAAAAGTTATTGAAACTATGGGAGAGTCATGTAACCCAACTCTGCCACTACCTGGATGTCAGACTTCTAGACTTCACATCTGTGAAACAATACATTTGTGTTGTATAGGACACCAGATTGTAGTAGTCTGTTATAGCAACTCTAGCAAACTAATGCAATGTCTTTGAAATACCCAGTGTTATCATTGTTAATCACTCTTCTATTTTTTTTAATGCAATAACTATATTCTCTGGCTTTGTTAATTTCAGGTTATTCTTTCTTACTAGTGGTAAAACTATTTTATAAATCATGTGTTTGTATGCATATAGGAACATAAATTTATATACAAATATATTTATATCCAAACACAAGTTCAAAAGAAATGAAAGGTTCATATCAATATCTACTTTTTTCCACTTAATAAAATTTATGTTGATGTAAATATATTCTATCATAGTCATTATTATATATTAGATTATTATTTTGAGTTCTTTCTGTCAAAATATGTATATATTAGTATATTATGAATCATTTTATTTAATAATTTATAATTTAAAAATTTAAACTGTTTAATTTGGCCAGTGATTCAATATACTTGTTGGCACACTTGCTTGTTCTTTCATCACTGTTTCTGTCATTGTACAAAGTAAATTTACTTTTTTTGCAGCTAGAAGTGCCAGACATATAGTAGAGGTTGTTACTAGAAAGCAGACTGGAGCAAAAGCTGTGCTCACTGATATTAATATTAAACACTAATGTTGCTGCAATTTTGGGCCAATTTTATTGAAATATGAAAAAATTTCCTTATGAGCCCCCAACTTCCTATGTATGCTCCTATATTTGCATTTAACATGTTAGGTTGCTAAATACCATTTCTTTTTCTTATTGATTCATAACCCATTAAATTTCTAAATATTTTTACAAGGAAGAGGATAATTTATGCACTTGCATACAAATGCTATGGAAAGGTGTTCTTATTAGGATAGCCTCAAAGCAGTAGATTAGGAGAGTTTCAGGTTAGTTCAGAGACTTAGCATGAAGAGTGAACGAATAAGATACAGAGATTCCCAGTGTCATGGTTTATGTCAGTGGCCCCCAGGCCTCATGTATTTGAATTGTGCATTTGCGATTGGTTCATTGTCTAGTGCTTGGATTGGTGGTGTCAGTGCTACACCCTCCCAGGGGGTGGAGCCAGGATGTGATGTAATGGCAGGAAGAAAGTGTCTCTCTCTCTCTTGCTGGTTTCAGCTTGCTGTTTGCAGCCGCCATGAACTGTGGCCCTGCCATGCCACCCTGCCCTGGAGCCAACTGAGTATGGACTGAAACCTCCAAAAACTGTAAGAAATAAACCTTTCCTTTGCCAACTTTGGGCATTAGGTATTTTGTCTCAGCGATGAGTAAAAAGTAACTAAATACCCAGAAACCATGGAAATGTCATAAGGCGAAACAGAAATAACTTCTTGAACACATGAGAATACTATTCGTCTGGGAAGAGGAGGAACCTTGATATACAGCCCTAAGAAAACCTACAGTGTACAATATAGAAATACAATAAAAGATGGCTGTGTTTGAAATGAGAATTGGGAGCCAAAAGCAGAGTATAAACATGTGAAAACCTTAAATTTTGATTCAGAAGGAAGCATAGTGTCATTAAAAAGAAAAAAAAGTACTTTTCTACAGGGATAAGTAGAAAGATGTTTTGAGGCATCTCACAAACTAGCCAGACCTCACCCATCCAAGGCTTAAGGATCCAGAGGTGTCAACCTTTTATATGAGAAGAAAGTCATCTGCAACTCCTGCTCCAGCAGGATCTCTTAGAAGCACAGTTTCCCACAATTCATTCGACTGTGGTGCTGCTTCATTTGGCATGGCTGCTGTAATCTTGGTCCAAGTGGGCTGAAAAACAAGCCGAAGCATCATTCACTTGATGCTCATTTATAAACATGAAAAATATGGTTGGAGGATCGGGGAGACTTCCACCCAGATGTCAAAGGAAGCCCTGCAAGGCCAAGCAAAGAGTTCCTGAGAGGGTATATAAAGGTGTAAGAATATGACAAAGGTGTGGTGAAGACCTCAGGAGGTTAGGTATGCCAGGAATACAGAACATCCACAAGGAAAGCTGAAGCCTGAGGATGCAGCTGTGGTAGTCAGGGGTTGCATGGAGAACAATTAGAATCAGGATACAGAATTTATAATATTTTATGATAGTAACACAGAGTTATCAGAAGTGCATGCAGGAAATCTGTCCACAACACCAAAGACATAGAATATTCAGTCAAGGCCCTGAATCCCACAGCAATGTCCTATGTGAGTCCAGATAAAAATCAGTAGCCCGTGACAATGCCTCCCACAAGTCCAACTGGAGGTCTAGAGCCCATGAGAATGACTCATGCCAGTCTCTTTTATGGATACATACTGGAAAGGCCCAAAGGTCAGTGGTAGAAGCTAGAAAGTCTGTGCCAGCGGGGTGAAGGATCTGTGCTGGTAAGATGAGGGTTACGCTGGAGCCCAGAAGTCACACTCAAAACAAAGACCAGGGCTGTCCTGGAAAGCACCACAACCATCCTCAGTGACATGGAGACCATGAGCTCCTCTGACAATAAGTGTAGTTGAGTACATGCTAGGAAGCCATCATGATGAGTTTGTCCTGGAGATTAAATGGCACACATACACATCTTCCCCTCCTGAGCCAGTGCTCCCCAAAGTGAACTACAGCCACTGTCACCAACAAGGTCCTGAGCTCCTCTGATAACACTGGTCAAACTGACACTGAGGAAGCTAGTCATGACTAGCTCCTCCCAAAGAAGGCTCAAAACAGCAACACTTAGAGAACGCGTGACGCCTCACTGGTCTGCTCCAATCTCTATTTATACTGGCAGCTTTCCTCAGGTGGGACATCTATGCCCAGCACCATGCTGATTAATTCAGCAGGTGTTAAGTTGACCACCAGTTTTTAATCCTTAACAGCAACCGATTCAAGTCAGAGGTTGTGTGGGCTGCAATTGGCAAGACCATTGGGGGAACAGCTACCCAAGCCTTTTGGGAACACACATTTTACGCTGTGTGCCTCTCAGATAGCAGATACGGTGCTAAAGGACTAAATGTTAGCCCTGATGGCTTTTGGTCTCACTTCTGTCTAATTTTTTTTTGTATTCCCCTATTTCTACCTCTTGAAATGGGAACCCTTACTCTGCACCAGTATATTTTGAAATTACATAACTTGTTTTACTTTTTCTTTGTCTCTATAAAGTTTCACAACTAAGAGTTTGTCTTGAGTCTCAGGACAGACTTCAACTTGTAGTTTTGAAAAGTTTTGGAACTGTTGGGGCTTTAGGAAATGGATTGCTGTGTTTCTGATTGTGTGCACATTAGTTGTATTTTGCTAGGTTGAATTAAGTATTAGCTATTGTCTGTATTTGGAGAATAGTTATAGTTCAAGGAGATGTGTTTGGGAATAAAGCTGATGAAGAGTAATGGTAGTGGTTAGTGTAAGCCTTGTTTGGCTTTGGAATGCACCAAGGGGATTGGTGTGCCACACTTCTGGTGTGTATGGGTCATGGAGCTGTGGCCATGGGGTTTATGGTCCCTTGAACTTCCTTTGCATGCACTGCTCTGTTCTTCTCAGTCATGAATGAAGCAGCTTTACTTTGCCAAGCCCTTCTGCCATGAGGCTTCTACCTTAGAGCCTGATGACCATGGACTGAACCCCCTCAAAATGTGATCCAAATTAAATGTCCTTTAAATTGTAGATGTTGAGTATTATGCCAAGCCATGCTAAATCTGTTTAATAAAGAAGAAACCAAATAGAATAGGTTTTTTCCTGTAAGAAATAAATATATGTCTTTTGGAAAGAAAGCCAATAGGGTCCCCCATTTTGCACTACTAGAGGGAAGTTAACTTTTAGAAAGAATAACTAGTAAACAACTTTCAAAACACTGGAAGACTAAATTCAAGAACAATAGATGTGGTGTTCTTTTAGGAAATGATACCATATTTATAAGTATGGGATTTAGAGTTACAAGGTCCTGAAATTAAATATTGATTCTATCACTTCTGAATTTGAGCGAGTTGCTGAAAATTTGGATGCCTCATCTTTCCTCTTCTATCCAGTGGGAATGATAATACCCATTTCATTGAGCTAGTTTCAGAATCATATAAAACCACACATGAAAATGATCTAATATACTGATCCACAGACTAATTTCAATAATAGCAAGTTTTTTTGGGTTTATTATTATTTATTTATTTTTTGAGACAGTATCTCATTGTATTGTGCAGGATGGTCTTGAACCCACTATGTTGATAATAATACTAATTTTTAAAGAACAAAGTAACATTAAAGAGCAGTTTTCAAGTGCTTTCTGTTATCTGACATATTTATTGTATTTTATTAACAGTCACACTTACCAGGCAATGTGTGATATTTCAGAAATACCACTAAGATGGTCTTTCTCATGTAGCTGTAACATGAATTGTGACTTTGTGTTACCTTATATGTAGATATTTCCACTTACATTTCTATGCTATGAAGGTGTAATAACTCCCTTTCAAAGCTTCCACTCTAAAGCATGAACATGGAAACAATAATAAAGCTCTAGACAAATAAGAAATTCATGGCCTAAGAAAATTGAAATGCACTCAATCTCATACACATCCATTTTTTTCAGAGCCTTCAAAGAGTAGTAGAGTTACTGAGGGTTTGGAATATTTCCTCAAATATTTTCTTCAAATCTAGTGCAATGAGAAAAAGAAAGAAAATAAAGATAATCATGAAATCCTGGAAATATGAAACACTAATACTGAATTTTCTGTGCTGTTTGTGTGTGCATGCACATGTGCACATGTGTTGAACAAAAGAGGACTAAGCTTGGAAGCTGTTAGCAATAATTTAGAGAGGCATTCAATTTTGAAAGTCATTTTTCATATTTCCAATTTACAGCTTCATATCATGTGTGGGAAAATTTTCAAATGTCATCCCTTAAAGAATAGACATTTAGAGTTTATAACTCACATGAAATCTATTTCTTAAAATTTTCAAATTTTGCTTCTTGAGTTAATCATTTTCTTTCGTGAAATTCACGCAAGTTTGGGCCGTGGTAACCTTACTACCTTAAACTCCCCAGTTTGTACAGTATCCACACTGGAATGCTTGTAGTTTAAAAGAATTTTAAAATCAGTACTCGTTTGTACTATATAATGTTTATATTACTTGTGGGAAGTTGGTATATATACATGACACATCTGAATTCCTTTTTCCTTCCTTTCATTCTCTTCCTTCTCCCCCATCTCTTGACTCTCTTCCTTCTCTTTGTACATATTTGAAATATATAAAGTTTATATTCCTTGTGTGTAGTTGGTACATATAAATGACACATCTTACAATCATTTATTTTAGATCCCTTTATAGTCTTTTTACCACCTGGAAGAAGTTTATCCAGCCCATCTGGATATAGCACTAATCTCTACACCAACAGCCTCATATACCAGCCTGCATGCCTCCTTGATGAGAATCTGCATAAACCAGATGTGGGCTCTTTTTCACTGATCTTTACAGACTGAGGTATTTTCATTCATATTCTTTTGAAGGGCTTAGTTAAGTGCTATGTGTGCTGTGCATAATTGATTACTGGCTTTTAAATAAATAAATATGTAAGCAAATTAAACTTTTGACCACTCAGATAATTTGTACTCTTGCTAGACCATTTGGAATCCATGAAATGTATTTCTTCATCTAGATCCATATTTATTTTTAACATTTTGCCTTAAATTATAATGTCACCTAATTGTACATTTGCACCTAATTGTACATTTGCAACTATAGAAAGTTGAAAATGAACATTAAATTGATAATCATAGGCTGGGTGAATCCCTGATTATAGTTATAAAATGTGAAAATCAATATTCAATGTTTATGAAGGAAAATTCCTTTATTACAGGACTTTTTTTGGAGACAGGGTCTCATTACATGAGCCAGGCTAGTAATAACTCACTATGTAGACCAGTTTGGCTTCCAACTCACATGGATTCTGCTGCCTCCTACATGATGGAATTATAGGCATGTGTCACGTATTTTTCTTAAAAGAGTGAGTGCTTATTATTTTTAAGGAAAGCAAAATCTTTTTTAGTAATAATTTTCATTCTGAAATATGCAGTTATTTTGTTTTTAATAATATCTGATCTAATTTTGAAATACTGGATGAACAAGAAAAAATCACTTTTCTAATTTAGTAGAAATTACTCAAAATAGAATTGTGAACAGTAAAATAATGTCACATCTTTAGGACATTCTTTGGTCTCCCACTTTGCTTAGTACTGTAAATAATGTTATTTTAAGATCAGTGCACCTGAAAGGGAAAGATTTAGAAACAGATTTTTTGTGGTTTTTTTAAGTAGGAAAAAAGGAAAAAATGTTATATGCCTAGCTTCATAAATATTTTAAGAATTATCTTTAAGTATCTGTGAGAGGGAAAACAGCTAAAGAATGCAGAAAGCATCAAAGCAAGTTAATATTAAAAGTCAGCCACATGTGTGATCATTTTAATTTTGAAGTCAAGTTCTACTCATATTTAATATACTCTCATGAGTAGGAAAAAAATTCCTTGTTACAAAGTTGAGGAGCTTGGTAATAATTCTCTGACTTTATTTTGCCCTTGAAATTTATGTTCAATGAGACACATCATAGACTGAGACTTTATTAGCTTTTATTTTATTATATTTTTAAATTTTCTTCTATCTCTCCACTTAATGGTATGAAATCAAAAATATGCCAGCAATAAAATAAAATTTATCCATCATTAAACATAATTTGAATTCATTTATAAGCTAAAGACTCAGAGAAGGTGACAAGAAGTCACTAAAACAACTTCAGAAAAATCCACAAATTTAAAACGAACCTAATAGCAACCACTTCCATTTTAGATATGGAAAACTGAAACAAACTCTAAGTAGTCTGGCCAGAGTCATATTGGAAATTGCTACTGAATTCACCAGCTTACTTGGAGACACTTTTATTCTGCCTATTTTCTATTATTCCTGTCCTCTGTTTTTCTTAACATATTTCAAACTTGAAGTTCTTTTATGAATTAAACACTCTTATTATGAAGCTGAATTCAAAATTTGTTCATAATTTAAATTAAGGAAAAATTACAGAAAAGTATATTTCATTAAAAATTTATTATTATGGGTAACTCAATGTGTGTGCATGTGTGAGAAAGATACATAAATAGAGACTTACACAGAGAGAGACAACTAAATGATATTTTATGTAGATAATTCAGTCCTGCTTATCTAACACTATGATATTAAATAGTAACTCTTATTTAATCACCCAGTCTAGCAAAATGTCACATTTTTGTAACTGCTTTTGCTCTTCTCTATCCATTCTCACACTGGGCCAAAGTGACATTTTTTTGGTCCTAATAACATAGAGAATGTACCCGTACCAATAATTTAATGAATTGCAGTAATATGATTTGCTTCTCTTACAGCCATGTGAGCAAAAATTAATAAGTTAAACAGAAATGACTTGTTTCCTGTCCCCCCCCCAGGGCATCCAATGGGTTGTTTAGTAGTGTAAAGAATTCCCCTGAACTAAAGATTAGAGAAGGGAAATATGAATCACAAAAACTCCTAACTCTGAAATCAATTTGAAAATTGTTGGAATTAAAAAGGAGTCACTTGTTCCCAACCTGTAAAAATAAACAAAACTGACAAATTATCAAAGAAGAGTTGTTAGAAATGATTCCCTAATAGTGTGCAGCACAAAACATTTTACCAAAACTGCCGCCTCGAAAGGCTATCTCAAACTTTTCCAAAAAGTACTTCTACATGGATATCTGTATAGCAATTGTTTAACTTCAGAGTGACAGTATTCTTGTGATTATTAAGCTTTATGACCAAAGATTACTATTTCAAAATATGTGGTACAGTCTTCCTCATTTTTCTCTCCTCAGCAGTCCCTTGTCTCAACTTCCCTTAATGTAGTTTATCATGAGACATGCGCTCCTGTTGCAGGGATATACCATTCTCACCTAAATATCATTATTCCTTGCAGAAACTTTTTTGCTGGTAGTTTTATGAAAGCAGACACTAAAGTAAACAGAATGTGGAGTGGTACCTACAATGGGCATCTCAAATCTATCCATTATGCCATTTAACTTCAAGAGACATTTTTTCTTTCTTTCTTTTTTTTTATTTAAAGAGAAGAAGAAAGAAAAAAACCCAAACAAAACAGAAAGAGGGTAGCAGCAATACAGAATTCCAAAGGGGGGGGGGAGAAAAAAGAACAACAACCACAACAAAAACAAAAACACTAAGAAAGCGCCACTTGATAAGTTACATACTGTCATCATTGGAAATAGTTGTTCAAGTTACAAAGTTAAAACATACAAAGTACACAGTCAAACAATGAGCCTGTTAATGGTTCTGCTCAACATTCTAACAAAAACAGTAATATGGACATCTATCTTACACACTTAAACACACATGCAGTTATATCCTTTAGAGCACTTTCTTTTCCTCTCTTTTTTATGGTAGCAATTACACATTTTGGTTTTTATTACTCCTACAGTTCTTATTACTTTTTACACTAGAGAAACAACATGATATTTATAAACATGACTCTTATTTCTTTCACTAATGAGGATAGTCTCAAGTTGTCCCCATTTCCCTATGAAGGCCTCAAGATCATCCTTTTTTATAGCTGAGTAATATTCCATTGTATAAAAATACCACATTCTTTTCATCCACTCTGCAGTTGATGGGCATGTTGGTTGTTTCCAAGATTTAGCTATTACAAATTGTGCTGCTATGAACATGGGTGCACATATACCACTGTGATATGACCTTTTCAGTTTCTCTGGGAAAATACTCAGGAGGGGAATAGCTGGGTTGAATGGAGCTTCCTCTCCTAGTCTTTTGAGAATTCTCCATACTGATTTCCATAATGGTTGTACCAGTCTACACTCCCACCAACAGTGGAGGGAGCAGTGTTCCTTTTTCCCAACAGCCTTGCCAACATTTGTTATCAGTTGATTTCTTGATGGCAGCTATGCTTTCCAGTATGATATGATATGTCAATGTTGTTTTAATTTGCATTTCTTGAATGACCAGTGATGGTGAACATTTATTCATGTATTTGTTTGCCATTTGTATATCTTCATCTGAGAACTGTGTGTTCATCTCAGCTGCCCATTTTTGGAGAGGGTCTTTGAATTTGGGGGGTTGATGTTTTTCAATTCTTTATATATTCTTGATATAAGTCCTTTGTCTGAGGGGTTGCTGGTTAAAATTCTTTCCCATTCTGTGTGTTTTCTTTTCACTCTGATGGTGATTTCTTTTGAAGTGCAGAAACTTTTCAATAATATGAGATCCCAGTTGTTGATTCTCTGAAGTGTTTCCCATGCAATTTGTGTTTTGTTCATGAATTCTCTGCCTATTCCTATGTCTCCAAGATTTCTACCTACCTTATCTTCTAGTAGTTTAGTGTTTCTGTTTTAATGTTTAGGTATTTGATCCATTAGGCTTTAATTTTGTGCATGGTGATAGGCATGTATCTAGTTTCAGTGTTCTGCATGTGGAGAGCCAATTTTTCCAACACCATTTATTAAAGAGGCTATCCTTCCTCCAGTGAACATGTTTAGCCCCTTTGTCAAAATCAGGTGGCTGAGTGTCTTTGTACCTATATTTGTATCTTCTAATCTGTTCCATTGATCTTCAGGTCTATTTCTTAGCCAGTACCATGTTGATTTTATCACAGTGGCTTTGTAGTACAGTTTCAAGTCAGGAATTGAGATGCCTCCTGCCTTGCCTTTATTGCCCAGAATTGCCTTTGCTATTCTAGGTTTCTTCTGGTTCCAAATGAATTTTAGGAGTGTTTTCTCTAGATCTGTGAGGTACGTCAATGGTATTTTGATTGGGATTGTGTTAAATCTGTATAACAGTTTTGGGAGTATGGCCATTTTCACGATGTTGGCTCTTCCTAGCTCTGCCAAGAGCACGGAACATCTTTCCATTTTCTAATATCCTCTTCAATCTCCTTTTTTAGCATAGTATAACTTTCAGTATATAGGTCTTTTACATTTTTAGTTAGGTTGATTCCTAAGTGCTTCATTTTTTTAGATGTTATTATGAAGGGCAATATTTCCATAATTTCTCTCTCGGTGAGGTTCTTGTTTGTGTACAGGAATGCTATTGACTTTTGAGCATTGACTTTGTATCCAGCTACACTGCTGAATTTGTTTATTACCTCTAGTAGTCTTTTAATGGAATTTTTTGGGTCTTCTATATAGAGTATCATGTCATCTGCAAATAGCGATAATTAACTTATTCCTTTCCTATCTTTATTCCTTTTATTTCCTTCTCTTGTATGATTGCCTTGGCTAGTGTTTCCAGAACTATATTGAATAGGAGTGGTGATAGAGGACATCCTTGTCTTGGTCCTGATTTTAAAGTGAAAGCTTTCAGTTTTTGTCCATTTAGTATAATATTGGCTGTTTGTTTGTTATAGATGGCCTTTATAAGGTTGAGGTAGACACCGTGTATTCCGAGTTTCTGAAGGGTTTTTATCATGAACAAGTGTTGGACCCTATCAAAAGCTTTTTCTGCATCTATTGAGATGACCATGTGGTTTATGTTTCTGGCTCTATTGATGTGGTGTATTACATTTATTGATTTGTGTATATTAAACCATCCCTGCTTTCCTGGAATGAACCCCACTTATTCATGATGTTTAATCTTCTTGATGATTTGCTGCATTCTATTTGCTAGTGTTTTAGTGAGAATCTTTGCATTTATGTTCATTATTGAGATTGGCCTATAGTTCTCCTTTTTGTTTGGGTCTTTGTCTGGTTTTTGTATCAGAGTAATACTTGCCTCCAGGAATGATTTAGGGAGGATTGCTTTCTTTTCAATTTCATTGACGAGTTTAAGGAGTATTGGCATCAAGTCTTCTCTAAATTTCTTATAGAATTCAGCTGTGAATCCACAGTTGAATTTCTTTGTTGGTAATTTTTTTATTATGTTTTCAATTTCAATAGCTGATATTGGGTTATTCAAAATTGCTATACCTCCTTGGTTGAGCTTTGGTAGTTCATATGTTTCTAGAAATCTGTCCATTTCCTCTATGTTTTCTTCTCTATGTGAGTAGGGATTTTCAAAGTAGGTTTTTATGATGTTTTGAATTTCCATGGGCTCTGTCGTAGTTTCTCCCTTTTTGGTCCTTATTGGGTGAATTTGGGTTTTTTCTTTCTTTTTCTTTATAAGGTTAGCTAGAGGTTTGTCAATTTTCTTTATTCTCTCAGAAAACCAGCTTTTTGATTCATTAATTCTTTGTTTTTTTAGTTTCAATTGCATTGGTTTCTGCTCTAATCTTTACAATTTCCTCTCTTCTATGAGCTTTAGATTTAACTTGCTCTTCTTTTTCTAGAAGCTTGAGATGCAGCATTAGATTGTTTATTTGTGCTCATTCTGTTTTCTTGATATAACAGTTTATTGCTATATATTTCCCTCTTAAGACTGCTTTCATTGCATCCTACAGATTACAATAGGTTGTTTCCACATTTTCATTGAATTGTAGGTATTGCTTTCTTTCTTCTTTAATTTCATCTGTAGCTCACTGGTTGTTCAAAAGGTTGTTATTTAATTTCCATGTATTTATGCCAGTTTTGCAATTTTCTTTTGCCATTAGTTTCCAATTTCAGTGCACTATTGTCAGATAGTATGCATGGGACAATCTCAATACCTTTGCATTTACTTAAAAATGCTTTATGGAATAATAGATGGTCTATTTTGGAGAATGTCCCATGAGCAGCTGAGAAGAAGGTGTATTCTGATGTGGTTGGGTGGAACACTCTGTAAACATCAACCAAGTCCAATTGCTCACAGGTATGATTCAGTTCTATTATTTCTTTGCTAATTTTTCGCCTAGTTGTTCTATCTCTTTGTGACAGTGGGCTGTTAAGTTCACCTGTAATAATTGTGTTCTTGTGTATTTGGTTTTTCATGTCCTTTAGTATCTGTCTTATGTAGTTGGGTGCTCCTGTGTTTAGTGCATATATATTTATAATTGTTAGTTCTTCCTCTTGAATGTTTCCACTTACAAGTATGTAGTGACATTCTTTGCATATTTTAATCATTTTAGGTTTGAAGTTCCCATTGTCTGCAAATAGAATAGTTACCCCTGCTTTTTTCTGAGTTCCCATTGCATGGAATACTGTTTTCCATCTTTTGACTTTTAATCTATGAGTTTCTTTTTGAGTCAGATGCATTTCTTGTATACAGCATATTGTGGGATCCTGTTTCTTGATCTATTCTGTCAACCTGTTTCTTTTGATATGTGAATTGAGCCCATTTACATTTATAGATATCACTGATATGTATTGGCTTGACTTTACCATGTTGTGTTACTGTTGTTAGTTTCCTGCCTTTGTCCCTTGTTTACTTTCTTGTCCAGCCTGGTGATTTCTTTCTGTTGTTGCTCTGGAGATTGTGGTCATTTTTATCTCTATCTAGGATGTCCTTCAGCACTCTTTCTAAGGTTGGTTTGGTGGATATGAATTTCTTTAGTTGTTCTATGTCATGAAAGTATCTTGTTTCTCTATTAAATTTGAAAGACAGTTTTGCTGGGTATGTCAGTCTGGGTTGAAATTTGTTTTCTTTTAGTGCTTGAAATACTTCACTCCAAGCTCATCTTAACCTGAAGGTTTGTGCTGAGAAGTCTGCTATGATTCTAATAGAATTTCCTTCATAGGTGAGTTGTGTCTTTTCTCGAACAGCTTTTAGTATTCTGTTTTTATGCTGTATGTCTGAGATCTTAATAATTATAATGTCTGGGTATAGGTTTATGTGGGTTATGACTGTATGGCATTCTATATGCCTCACTTATTTGTAGATCTGATTTTTCCCCCATTTTGGGGAAATTTTCTGCCATTGTTTCTGTGAACAGCTTAGCTATATCCTTTGCATTGTCTTCTACCTCCTCACTAATGCCTATTACTCTAACATTGTTTCTCCTGGCATCATCTTGTAGCTGTTGGATTGTCATTTCATGGTGCTTTGTTGTTTTTATAAGTTCTACCCTGTCAAGATCACTATGTGAAATCCTGTCCTCAAGGTCTGAAATTCTATTGTCAGCTTCATTTAAATGGCTTTGTAGGCTTTCAATGCAATTTTTTGTTTCTTGCATATCTCTTTCAATTTGTTTCATAGATTCTGCTTGTTTCTGCATTGTTCATTCAAAGTTTCAATCAATCTCCCATGCTCCTGTAGTTTCTTCTCTATTTCTTCTCTAGCTATGTTGAGCAGCTGATTTACTAAGGTTATCACTTTTGTCTTTACATAAGATGTTATTTCTAATTTGATTTCTTCCATAGCCTCATGGATTTGTTTCTTTACTTCACTTGCTAGCTTCAGAGATTTCTGGTGTATGAATTTTGGAGTCCTCTATTTCATTACCACCTGCACTTGCCCCTGATGGACTAGATGTTTGGCATTCCATTTTGCCTTTTTGTTTAGTCATTTTCACCTTTTGGGTGAATTTCTGGTCTTTCTATTCCAACAGATTCAACTTTCTGCAATGTGTGTTTCAGGGTTCTACTGTGTGGTTGATGCTTGTCAAATTGCTGAGTACCACAATGAAGAGGGGATCCCGTCTCCTGAATTCCTCCTACTGTGCCACACTGACTGAAGCCTGATGAGGTCTTCTGTTTTGGTGAGGGGTTCCTGAACCTTTCATCAAGCCAGCATGGTAGTCCTCTTTAGTCCAATATTCCTGGTGGAAGGGCGTATCCAGCAGATGTTTTCCCAGTCAGCTCAGGCCTGTGGCAGGCTTCCTAGATGTTCCTGGAGAAGGAGTGGGGGCCAGCAGCAGCAGTCCCAGGCACCTCAGGCCCTCTGCCACTGTCAATGCAATGTTCCCAGGCATAAACAGCCCAGGCCAAGCTGCCAGTCTCCGTGAAGTTCCCAGTCCCAAACAGACCACACCAAGATGCCAGTCTCCACGAGGTTCCTTATGGGTAAGGTCAGGCCTACCAGACCCAAACAGCACAGGCCGAGCTGCTGGTCTCTGCTAAGTTCCCAGTCCCAAACACACCAGGCCGAGCTGCTGGTCTCCGGGAGGTTCCCTGTGGATGAATGGTGGGCCTACCTGTCCCAGGTCCCAAACAGTCAGGCTGAGATGCCGGTCTCTGGGAGGTTCCTGCTAGTGAAGGGGAGACATTTTTTCTTAAAGCAGCATCAGTTTAACACTGTCGGGGCAAGAGGTGAGAATGTGGAGGTCAAGGTGGAGAGAAGCATGGGCAGACAGTAAAACTGTGTAAACTTCTTCTCACTCATCTTGTTTCTTCTCTTATACAATCTCTGATTCCTCTCTTCATTGATATGGGTGAGTAGAGTTTCATCAAAGTAATATGGGAATAAAAGAAAGGAAAGATAAATCACAGTGTCCTCTGCTACTGAGAATATAAAACAATGACCAAGTCATTAGTACTCAAACTGACCTAAAAACATATCAGCTTGAATTGATATAATGGATCTGAAGTTTATCTTTCCTTCTTATAAAAGAGTGAGAAGTTAACTCAAAATATATACATGACTTATTCATTCATTCAACAAATTTTAACTTAGTTTCAGCCTGTTCTAGGAATTGCAAAGTAAGAAGTACTTCAATGAACAAAAATTTAATCTCTGTTCCTTCTATAATAGAACTACCTTCTAATAGGAGTAGTCAAATAACAGCAAACCATTACAAGTGTGCATGTAGTGGTATGTGCCTAATTTAAAACCAAGCAATGTAAGCAGTTAGTACAAATTGTTATATTTCAGGGTAATATTTTCCTGGGGAAGGAGTTGATATTAGAGGCTTAAATGAAATAAGTGTTCAAACTGTGTGGATATTTGTGAACAGACTATTAAGGGAGAAGGAGAATGTAAATACCAAGGCCCTGAGTTGGTAACACAATTCACCTAAAACAGAAACAGCAAGAAAGATGGCATACACAAACCAGCACATGAGAAGTTTTGGGTGGTAAAATATGAAAGGTAAAATGTGAAAGGAAGTCAGGCTATACAGGATTGTGATTGTTGTTATGATTTAGATCTATCTATCTGTGCCCCATGTGCCCATTGATGGAACTTTTGGGGGACTAGATCTAGAGTGTATGATGCTGGATAAAAGGATGTGATATCTAAATGGGTTTAGCATAGTTCCGGGTGTGAATAATGGAATCCCCACTGCGGGTGTGAGTAGCACCAATCAGTAGATTTGTAGCCTGGGAGTATAAAGGGAGAGGGGGAAGGCAGGCTTGCTGCTGTTGTCTCTTGCTGCTTACTGCCCTCTGCTTACCATATTCTGAACTGTTTCTTCTCTGCAGTGACCCTGTGCTCAGCTTCCCTGCTTTGGAGCCAGACTACTATTTACAGAAACCTCTATAAACTGAGAGCTGAAATAAACTTTTTCTCCATTGATTTGTGGATGTCAGATAATTTGTCCTAGCAACAAGAGAAATAACTAAGACAATCATAGTGTGCTCAGATGATTGATTTAGTATTATTCTTTAGCTGAGATTTCCTTGATGGGATTAATATTTGAATCAGTACACTTAATATATATTGGGACCATCCCCTCCGCTCACCTGATCCTAGGACGCATTCCATTCCAGCCCCTGTCTTAAATTGCACTACACAGAGGAGAGATATTGAAAATAGAGGCTCTTGAGTCTACCCTGACAATTCCAAAGTTCCCAACCAGGACACATGCATCCCAAATTGTCTGCATGAGTTCATCAGGAACTCACTGAAGGTTCATGTGTATGGATCACATCTCATACATTCAGGTATAATAGAGTGATACGTGGTACCACAGTAGATGTGGCCGCCATGACTCAGGACCCTGTCAGTGATGTTAATCATGTTCCAGAAAATTCCCCACGGGAGGTTCCCCAGAACAAGCACATTTTATACTCCTATACCTTATGTCCTCAGTGTTCATGCTGTTTTTCTTTTTCAGGTAACAGGCATGCTCACTCTGGGAACCCTATTGCCTTAAAATTCTTGCTGTGGTCTTTTTGCCATCATGTACCATGTCTAATTCTTTGTTCATTGTGAACAAGAACCTAGAAACCCATGCTGGACATTGTCACCCATAGTAATAGGGTGGGTAAAGCAGATTGGCCTCCTGCTGCGCACTGGCCTCATGCAATCTGTCCAAGCCTTAAATGGAGCAAAGAGACTCCATTTGAGTAAAGGAGTATTTCGGTACTCTGCCTGGCTGGTTTCAAGCTGGGACACCAACCTGATACAGGACTGAGACCTAGGTGCAGAATGGAGCCTGCTACCTTGTCTCCCAAGACCTTCACACTTGGGCCTGAAATACACTGCCTGCTCTTCTGAGTTTCCAGCTTGCTTACTCAAAGTTTCAGTATTTCTTAGTCTCCGTAACTGCAGTGCTCAGTTCTTTTTAGTAAATCTCTTCATTAGATATAGATACAGATATGGTATTTATGTTTCCCCAGAGAATGCTTTCTACTAAGAGTGTGGCTCTAAAAGTAGTGCTTTAGAAACAATGTTAAGGAGAAATTTTCAGAATCACTTTGGGTGTTATGAGAATTTATTCTGCTTAGATTGAAGGATGCTAATGGCAGTCTTTCTGATTAGCAAAAGACCCTTGGTAGATAGGGCATGTGTGATCAGGAAGTAGAGATGTACATACTCTAATATTCTTAATCAATCACCTATATAAACAGGAGCCAGGTGACTGTGTATGCAATAATTTGAAAAATTTTGAAAAGTAATAATATAAGAGGGTTGGCTGATTGCTCTCAATGTTGTTGAACAAATTGAAGAAAGAAAAGGACAAGCTCTCAGATATGATGCTCCAGATCAAATTGCATCAATAGAAAGTTTATATGTAAACCTTAAGGAAGATTCTTATTTCCTGTGACCGTAGGGCTGAGACTGTAGAAAATTAAGCTTTGAATCTCATTCTGCTACTAAATTGCAACTCCAGATGAACTCCTAACCTTACAGAGAGTAAGCTGATTGCCTAATACGAGGACACTGCTTGCCGAAGAATGGGGGTCTGAATAGTTGGAATGGGGTCATGGGAGAAGACCCTGGTGGGGCTGGGGTCACTAGGCTCCTAAAGCCCAAGAAATCTTGTTTGTCCATGGAGGACGACTCGGCACACCTACATGATTACAGCTGTATTGCCAAGGATTTTGCAATAGGGTCCTTTCAGACAGAAGCCGTGTAAGGCACTGTTGATTTTCTTCAGGACACAAACACATCATCTTTATTTACTGTTAGACCTAAGACTATATGCGAATCCCAGCAGCATGTCCCTAAAGAATAGACACAGGATGTGACTCAGGGAGAGAAAACAGAACTATGCATGTTGCTTTTCCATAAGTTTCCAACTTACGACTTTGCAGAACTTGGGACTTCTCAGCCTCTGTGATAGTGTAAACCTAATCCACATACTCTTTCTCTCTTTGTGTTTCCCTGTTTGTCATGTTTTTCTCTCTTTATGTATACATCCATGCACACACACACACACACACACTACCCACACATCAATAGATTCTATCCGTGTGGAGAGAATCTCTAATTTAAGGGCATTAGAAAATATAGTAGGCAGTAATCAATTCAAAATCATTCAGTTTTTTTCTAAGTGAGATGGAATTGTTTGTAGAGCTTTGAGTATGGGAGAGTCTAGTCTAAATTTATCTGGAAAAGGACCACTCTGATAGGCAATTGGAAAATGGATTGTAGCAGAGCAAAGCTAGAAGAGTGATAACCATTTGGAATGTTAATAACAGAGTGCAAGTGAGAACTATCTGTGACTTGTGCTCGGATAATGTGTATGGAATGAGAGACAAGTAGTTTAACTATGTATATATTTGAATAGTCACCAGGATATACATTGTATTAGATTGTGAATTTGAGTGGGAAGTCAATCATAGCTGAAATTTGTGGCATAACTGGAGGAATTTGTGGTGACTGGTTAGTCATATTTGCGATGTTTTGAGAATCAGGTAAAAATTACACATGCAAATGGTTAACTCTGTTTATTAGCGAGCAGTCTTAATTTGGGCTTTGTGGTATTAATGAGAACACTGAGCTGTAGTAAAACAATTTCTTCATGCAGAACACAAGCCAATGTGGTTGAAACAGCCTACCACTAATCTCTGAATAGGTAAAATTAGAAAAGTTATCATCTATATGGGAGGTAAGTATCTTTGTGGGAAATACAGGGATTTGTCTGACAGGGTACAGGTTATGTAGGGGCAGGCTTGGATAGGATGGAGAGAAGTTTAGTGCACAGTGGCACATGTTTGTAATTGCAGCACTCCACTAAACTGAAGCAGGAGGATGGCAGTGTCTAACTCAGCCTAGGCAACCTGGAGCCTTAGCAAGACCCTGTCTCAAGCAAAAACAAAAAACAAAGGAAAAAAACAAAAACGGGGCTTTAGCTCAATGTGAAAGCCCTAGGTATGATTTTCGTACTAAACTTAAACAAGCAAAAAATGAATAAATAAATAATAAATTCTTTTATAATAGGGAAATGTGAGTCATGTTTGGATATATGAATTCTGAACTGTGTTTGTTTGGATAATTTAACACATTTCACTTAATGTGCAACAATTTTATACCTTGTCTAACTTCTCACATAGCTTTAAAGTTCCCATTTGTACAAAGGGGGAAAATGACTTATTGTACTTGCCACTTTAAAGTAAGTGGTATTTTGCAGGTAAACATTCTACAAATTGAAGTTCACTGTTTCTTGGTGTTTCTTCCCTTGTAGTTGTCACTCTGCATTTCCCTTATGATGACATCGTGGCCTGGGGCCAAGCTGACACGTGATGGGGAAGGAGGATGCGGGCTGCCTGCTGGCCTGTGGGAGCCCCAGACCGTAACCTCACTATTCTCACAGTCTCCTACTGACTGCGGGTTTCTACCCATGTTTGGGAACACCAGGTCCTTTCCGTGGTCTTGGTACAGAAGAATTTTGAGAGTACCATTAATTCATGGAAATGATTAGAAGTGTGCCTAAAATGTTTTTAAGGCCCTTAACCAAAAAGCAAAAAAAGGTCTATATATCTTCATTATTCAAGCTAAAAATGATCCTGGTCCCCAAGTAGTGCTCGAACAAGACATTGTGTTTCATCCACTGTTTTCTCATTTTTTTTTCCTTCTGTGTTGAAATTTTAAAGTGAATTTACATAGAACCCATAACAATGTTGCGTGGATTCACTTCTGAATCAATTTACTTCTGAAAATGCAACTTGGTTTCCATATATTGGATTTAAAATATCAAATCAGTGCATTAGCAAAGCAGAATTTCTACTTGGAACATATGACAGCATTATACCGAACTGTCCTCATTTCACTATTTGACATTTTTTTCTTTTGCTAATGGAATTAACACATTGGCAGCTTCCTCCTCATTTTGCTAAAGTGCACATGTGTCTTGGAAATTAAAGATGTACAAAATTCCTTTACATTACTACTCAACTTGAAGGAAGTGAAGTGTGATGCATCACAGTGAGGGATAAATACATGTTTCAGTGCAGCGTGTGCTGAATCACGGTCATCTTTCTAAGCAGCAAACTTCTGGAACAGCTCCTGCTGCTCTCCGAGCAGATCTGCACTCATTAATTTATTTTTCATCAGAGATATTCACAACCCCCTTGATGGATGGGAAAATTAGAGCCACATTTTATGCCAGTAGCACAAGTTCATTTCTTAAAACAAGTTTTTATTAATAGTGAACATTTTAAGTTCATTGTGGACAAAAGGATTTATTGGGGGAAAGTAGTCTTACCACCAGGAAAAATGAATAGTCGTAATTTTATTCTATGAAGTAAATGCTCAGATCAGCTTGAGTTTGAGCAATCTGCTCTCTACCTGTTTCCAACATATCATCTATTTCTTAATTTACAGCTTCCCCACATTTCCCACTGCTTTTCTCAACTGGCAGTTGCAAGCATTTCAGAATTTCCAGAATGGTCCATCATGGTACAATGGCCCATACAACTCAATGCCAGGCATGGGTAGCAGAGTTGAAGTGTTCGCTTGATCAGAGCACACTGAGGACACGGTTCTTAGCTGCCTAAGACCAAGCACACTTTATTTTCACAGGGGAACCCTTCTGGGGCAGGCTTGAAAGGAAAGCTTTGCAGAGCACACTTAGAAAAGGGCCAATGCTGGGTCTCTGCTTACTCTGCGTCACCTCTCACACTTACACTGTTGGTAAAGGTGGGCTCCGATGACTGTGCCTGCACACCTGGCTAGATGTTTAGACATGGTGAAAACTAGAAGTACGAGTCAAAATTCATCAAAGCTTATTTTGATTCAAATAATGGTATTTTGTTACAAATGAATCTGGGATAAAGATAAACGGATGGAAATCTGCTGCAGTAAACCTTCTGTGCGAAGGTGTTCTGGGGCAAATGATCACCCAGAAAGTTAACTCTGTCAACTTGATTGGCTTTAACATCACCTAAAGCATTAGGCTGCAGCTTTTGGGAAGCTCCTCCTTGTTTCTGCTCCACAATGAATATGAGTTGACCGTTTTGGAGTGTACCTACGCTTGGTACTTACAATCTTTGCATTTTGTTTCTTGTTTATGTAGTACTTGGCATTCAAGGATTATTATATAGTTTGGTCAGAGAAGTCCTAATTTGTCTTCTTCAATGAAATTACTTTGAAGTATTTTAGACAGTTTATGTGTTCTCAGCAACCATCTCCAGAAATCTCAGACTTCTTCAGGTTACTTCTTAGCCCCTGCTTCATTTCTTCGCTTCCTTTCCTGATTTCCATCTTGGTCTCTGTATCTGTCTCCCTCCTTCCCACTCTGTCTCTCTGCAATATAAAAGAATAGGCATAGCTGGAATGCTGTATCTCTTTCCTACATTCCCACAAAACTGAAGTTGAGTTCCTTTGTGAAACTGAGCAGTTTTAATGCGTCTTAGTGGCTTACACATCTAGTCTCATCTCTGAAACACTGGGAGTTTCAGAAGTAGTCAAACCTAACGAGACTGAAAATTTCAAATTTCTGATCTCTCTATTTCACTTTATTTCTGTTTGAAAACCAGAAATTCCTTTCCTGAGCTCATCTTTTTCTTTTGTTATCTTTTTGATAAGGGTGAAAAAGCTGCGAACAAGTACTGAAATTTGCTTCTAATGGCTGTTTTCCTATTTATTGTAGGTGACATTTTAACCATAAAGTATGTCATTTTGTGAATCTAGATTTCTGGAAAAATGCATGATTTATTAACACATTTAAGATTTTGCATAGCAATGTAACACTTAAATTTGCATGTTTTTGTATTAGTTATATTTGGTTAAATTTCAGAACAAAAATACTACAATATATAATGTAGCAAGCTTAGTAAAAACATATGTTTCATATTTTAGCAGCTCAAAGTGAGGATTCAGTTTGGCTAGCATTTCTCTTTTATTTATTAAAGACTCAGGTTTCATGTTTCTTGAAGAACTGTCAGTCTCAAAGCCTTGTCATTGTCTTTATGCTACCAGGAGGAGAGAGGGAACCTTAAAGGACATCACTTTTTAAAATTTTTGATCTGAAAATAGCATAGATTATATATAAACATTAGTTTGACTAGTTTCAGCCATATTATCAGAATTCATACTAAGATCAACTGAAAATTATGATTTAATGTGTGAACAGAAAGAAACAGAAATGAATTTTGGATACCAGCTATCAGTCCCCCACATTCTCTGTGGTCCAGCCCTCTCTTTGCTCCGTAACAGTGACATAGCCCTCCTATAATCAGGGATCTGTCCTTTTCTCTTCCCTTTACCCAGAATGTCCTTCTATAATGCTTATATTAACTCTCAATTCTATAATTTTTTTAAATCAAAGAAGTCTTCTCTGTCTGGTCAGTTTCTGTTCTGTGTGTTGAGTGCAGCAAATTCTCTGACTCCTGTAATATTTGCTACAATTTTTACAAGATCTCTGTTCTAATGCAGCTCATTGTCTTAGTGCTGTGGCCTAGCATAATACCTAGATCTTTCTGAGCTATTAATTTTTCAATAAGTGAATGAATAAATGCATGCATATTCTTCCAAAAGCTTATTCCTCAGATCAACTGGTAGAAGTTAGCTTTGTGCTATGATTTCAGCACCATTGGCAACATGAGAAAGTGTTGACAATATAAAGAAATGAGACACATGTTTCTGAGATTAGCTTTTCTATGCACAAAATTATAAAGATGGCATTAAAAGATATATAGTTAAACATACAGTGGGAAACAAATACAGCTGAACTTTGTTATCTGATAATTAAGTACAAATATTGGCAAAACAAGAAATATCTTAAGAGGCAATTGAAGTTTATCATTCACTGTTTTCAGAAATTTTCTCTAATCTAAGCTTTTCTTATACCAGCTGAATGAATTAGGTCAGTATCTTTGACCCAGAAGTCAATATTCCTACCATAAAGATTCTGGGGAGTGTTTTCATTACTACCCAGAGTTTTGTATACAGTGATGTAGAATTAATTGTTACAGTGACTTAAAGTCCAGAGAAAATTGGTCTGAAGGCAAGATTCTGTGTCAATACAGTAGATCATTGCAACTTTCATTACAAACAGTGGGATATAGATTGATCTTCTCAGACTAGTTGTATGGTACATATGTCTGGCACCTAGAAGTTTAGAGTCATTTAGTTCATACTTTTGTGTTCTGTATTTTCACCACTTTCTCTTCAGTGATCCCAAGGGGTGTGTGTGTGTGTGTGTGTGTGTGTGTGTGTGTTTTCTTCACACAGTGCCAGCTGATCCTGAGAAATTCTGTAATTTGGAGTCTGCAGGTTAATGTGTACAAGAATCTTCTTAGTTTTTCCTAACAAGTTATATTTCTTTGACATTTTCAGCTATAGTTTAGATTATAGGAATATAGAAAAATTCTGAGATCAAAGTACTTAACACTTAGAAGAACTTCACTTCAATATCCAAAGTAACAGAACTTTGTATATTCATTTACCAAACATGTGTTTCTGAAGGTTTTGTTCTAGATAAGTGACACAGAAGAAGATTCTTGTTGGATTAGAACTGGTATGTATTACTCATTTCCCCAATCTTGTATGTGATACCACTAAAATACCACTAAAAGTTAGGCATTATTAAGTGTCTAAGTAGGGAAAATTAAAAGTACCTGACCCCTGACATCACTGAACGCATAGATTATATGTCTACTATTTATTTACCACTAAGATAGTATGTGTTAAAATAAGCTTGGAAGATTATAGAAAGAACTGAAGTCATTGCATTTTTGGCATTAAGAGTTGGTGAAAGATTATCTCTTATAAGTGGCATATCTACTTCTACCTACTTAAATTAATTTCATCCTAAGTAATGTTTCTGTATCAACAAGTTATGCAGAAAACAATAAAAATAATAGCATAAACTTAGAAAAATATTTCAACCCTTGAAAAGTTCTTGTCAGCACTGAAATGCTATTTGAAAACAACTTCTACACATGTAAATGGATATATTACTAATACCAGTCCTTGCTGTAACCTATAAAATATACTTTACTTTTCCGGTCCATATTGAATAGCACCTTTGTCTATTTCTTACCAAGAGACTTTTATTTCAGTCTGATATAAGATAGGAAGTCAAGACCTCAATGGAAATTCCCTTAAATGTGAAAGAAAGTGAGATTTCAGGAGATTATAAGAAATATATCTGTATGCAGGTATATTCCTTCCTATACCCATCACATTTAAGAATTTCTGGCCCCTGTTAGTCTCCAAGGTTGTACAAGGTTTCTTATCTCAAGATAAAAGAAATAAAAGTATAATTTAAATCTTATGTAGATACCTATCTCTCCTAAATGGCGCACATAAATTTAAAATCCACAAATGGGTTGTGACAGAATAAACATACTACTATCTTGAAAGAGATGAAACATTTTTAAAAAATAGTTATGTGACTATATTCTCACAATGAGTGACTAAATTCCTGGAGCCCTTTATGAAGCTCAAGTAAGAATAATCTGTAAATCTCAATAAAATTGATTCAAGTCTTTTTCAAAAAGCAAAACAGGATACTATCCATCTAAAAATGTATGCAATCTTCCTTCCCATATCACTTGATTCCCTGTAATGCAGGTTCCTACTGCAGCGTGTTAATCTTATCTTTATCAAACCATTTGGTTGTTGCTTAAGTCTTGATGGTCAGCTTTAGCATTCATTTCACAGGTTTCAGAAATGACTCCGAGATTCAGGGGAAAACACCTTATCTGCAAACCATTTGGCATTTAATCACCTTCGCTGGAAATTCCTCCTTACTTTTTAGATTTATTAGATGGCATTGTTTGGTATAGTAAACATGATACCGAATTTCACATTCATCAAGCTGTCTTCTTAGAGGCTTCTGCAGTAGAAAGAAACTGTTGTTGTCCGCAGCCAAGACGTTTCCCACACGCTCTGTCAAAGCCAGGGCGGACAAGGAGCAGGGGGTCAAGGTTCCTGCCTTGGGGTACAGAATGGTGATGCACGTAGCCGTGCCCTCCTAACCACATGTCTGCGTGGGATGTCCCCAGCCCAAGGCTGTGTGCAGCTCACCAGCCCTTTTGCCTCTGGGTTCCAGTCTGAGCTGTGTGGTGAATCTTGAGCCCTTTGCTCATCAAGGTTCTCCCCCAGTCCCATGCAGAACACCAACCGACGTGAACCCATGGAGGACCCTGGTGATGCGTTCTTCACTTTGGACACTTGGAGTGCTTCGGTTCGTGCTTAGTTCTGAGCATTTCACCTGAAGCTGAGGCATGTACTGAGGCGGTGCACTAGTGCTGGTGACTGTGCGTCGGCCTCTTAAATTACTGAGATTTCTGAGCCTGAGACCTCTGTTAGCTCAGCAGCCCACTAGCACTAAACTCAATCTGTTAGATATTTGACTGTTACATATTTGAAAAATAACCCAGATAAGCACATTCTAAGCCATCAGAGCCTGCTTGCTTTGCATATCCTGTGAATCTCACTTGACAGCTGCTATCTAGTTATGAGGCCTGGGCTGCCCTTCCGAGTTCTCTGATCCACAGACCCCAGCCATGTGTGAATAAGTCCTGTTCCCCACAATGTCCATCTCCCTTGGGAGTTTCTGACACTTTGCCCTTTCACCTTTACCTTTCTCCTACCTCCTTGCCTCGGCATTATGACCCGTAAAGTTGCTCTTCATGCAAACTGGTGAAAGTGTCATCCAATGAAATTTGTGTGGGCTAATCTCACGGTCATTTCCTATATCAGGTCTCAAATCCCTGGGACTTCTATTAAAAAACAAAGCCACAAAAGACAAACAACAAAAACAAACACAAATACCCCTGCTACAGTGAGGGCAGAGAGCAAGAAGTTCACAAGAAGCTAAGACCTCCTGTGAGTTGGGGCCATGAGCCAGACACCAGCCCCTTCTGGCCCATGAGCCAGGAGACAGCCAATGTTCTCCCCACTCACCCCCAGTGAGAGCTGTTCTGGAGAACAGCTGTGATGATGGCTGATGAGGTAAAATACAACTTAATGCTTGTAGTGTTTAGTGTTTCACTGACTTTGCAGGCCTAACGCAGGTAGTCTGGTCATCTATTCAGGGAATAACAATATGCAGTGTAGTATATAGAGGAAATCTCCTTCTGAAGGTGGTGGCCATTGTTGACTCCTTGTTATCTTGTTTTGAAATCCTGTATCATTCTCATTGTCTTATTTGGTTGAGTTTTATTCTGTTTTATAATGTTTGATTTTGTTGTATCTGATGCCACTGGCAGCTGTATTAAAGGTAGCAAGATATATTATGGTAGCTATTTTGGATTTACTATTATCTTGTGTTGAAGTCCTGTGTTGTATTTTTTTATTGGTTCTACTGTTTTTGTTTTGTTTGATCTTACTATGTATGAAGGTATGAACAGCTATTTTGAAGACAAGAGGCATTATGGTAGCCTTTGTTGATTTTCTATTTTGAAATCCTGTGTCACTTACACTGTCTTGTTTTGATTGGTTGTATTCTGATTTATTTTGCTTAGTTTTAGTCTTTCTAAAATAAAATAAAAAAGAAGACCAAAAAAAATATCTCCTGTCAGCAGCTTTTCATGATAGCGTCATAATTGCTTACAAAGAAAAATCACAATAAAAGGCCGAAATAAGAAGAACAAAAGTGACAATCATCAGGTAGTAACTGAGAGAATTTTTTGTAAGGTTTGGTGGTGAGGACTCTAGTGACACTAAAGTTCTTGCTAAAATGGAAGGGAAAGTCAAGAATAAATATATTACTTACAGAAACATATAGCCCAGAACTATGTCATATAGCGGCTCCGTGTTAGATCTCTTTGTGCTATAATCCAATTGGAGTATAAGATCCTAAATCCAGCCTTCTGGGTGGAGGATTTTTCATCTAAAGAGCTACAGTTTTCCTGTCAGATCTGGGAGGCAGGAATACTTGAGAACGATGTCAAGAGGAGGATTTCTTAAACCACCTGGATTTGAGTGCAAACATATGTGAAAATACCAGAAATACAGTAGTCATTAAAATGTACACTTAGTGCTTAGATTTAAAATGTATATTGCAGAGAGACACATTGCCATGAATTACCTTCAAAATATATCTCCCATTCCCACTCCTTATCCCATTGTTCTTGCCACCTTCTAAAGGATTTCCAGAAGCTCTGTTTTTGGTGTGTGTTTATGAAGGATGAGCAAAAATAGGACCATGACTATGAAAGGTAAAATTGTGAAACAACTCAGGACATTGAAGCAGCCACCACAGCACAACCAAAAACATGGAAGAAGACTTTCAGACCCGCTTCAGAAAAGGGCGAGTGTGTTTGAAGTGAGGGGTGGTGCTTGGAGGGGGATTAATAGCAATGTCTTTTACTATAATTTTTAAAATTTAAACTTCACTGCATTTTCAAATCATACTGTACACATAGCAGAGTCTGGTGGCAGTCCATGCACGTCCTCCTTTCTCAGGTTTCCCAGCCTCTCTTTCGTAGATGTGGTGATATAAAGAAGTTTTTGTTAATCATATGTAAGTGGATGTGTTAGGCAGATAGTCATTAGCAGGTCTGAGGGACAAAGGGGGAGTCCAGAGTAGCATGCCTTACCAACTATAGGTAAGTAATAAAACAAAAACCTTAATGGATAATGCAGTAATAATAATTTATTAGGTTTCAGACTCAAAAACTCAAGAGGCTCTATTTCCAGAGCAAGGTATACAGTATTTCTCATTGCTACAGCCTTTTGCCCAATGATATCAGGAAAAGAAATGTTCTTTGAGAACATGTCCCACCCACACTTTTGGCTGGAAACTGATTAAACGAAGCAGGACTCTTTCGTAAATATCATTCCTGAGTTTCTTAGGCCTGTGAGGGAACATTGAACATCTGAACAATACAGGAAACACATTTGGCAATTCCCAAGCAACTTCTAAGAAAAACATTGCTAGGCATCATAATCATCATAGTTCACTGAACTTCAGGAATCATTCTTGTATGTGTAAAAAGATACTCAAACTTGATCCTGGGATCCTCCTGAGTCAGCTTCCAAATTTTGGGTTTTCTGCTTCATCCTAGCCTGTTCCTCTGCGACACAGTGCATTTTTAATGCAGAGTGATGTCACATATTTCTCTCAATTCTCAAAAAGTCTTTTAATAATGAAATACCCATTAATTGCCTTTTTTCACAAGAATATGAAGATCCCAATGTGATGAAGGACAGTAAAAGTGTTAAATTATCTTCTAAGCCTTTGGGGGGTGATTTTGTGGGTTCCTTGACAATATTCCATGATAGACTATTGCTAATAGCTAGTCAATCTGTATTTAGATTCCAAAAGTAGCTATGATTTATATCTAATACTAACCAAAGACCCTGTATTAAGCTTCAATCTAGTACTATCAAAAATTACAGGAACAAAGTATGCAGCATGTGTTACTGGCAAGATTAGCGGGAAGAGGTCACTGAATTACAGTAGCAGGCGAGGGCTAGGGATATAACTCAGGGCATAAGCGCCTGCCTGGTAAGCGCAAGGTCCTGAGTTTGATTCTTGATTTTAAAAAAAGGAGTAGGGGATACAAGTTGTAAAAACCATGTAGTTGAGAGTGCATAGGGGTTTGAGGACTGCGAGAAACTGTCAAATTGTGACATGTTCACCTTGGAGGTGCTGATTTTAGGGTGGGAGCAAATGGTGAGAAGGGTGCAAGGGCACGAGCATATGATGTAGCCTGTGCTTTCTTTGACTGCTGTTTATTCTCTGACCTTATTTTTAAATGTATCTCTAGTAGCTATTGACTATGTGCGTGTGTTCATGGTATTTTGAGTGCTAGCTTTACATCTTTACTTATTTTTTAATAGTTCCTCTATTTTTAAGTGTCAAAAAATAATATTAGTGAATACAGTATTTTACCAGGGAAAGTTGTAATGATTTTTAAATAAGTACCAATCTGAAGTCAATTCAATAAATACAAAAAGTTACACATATATAAACTTGTGTGAAAATACATAAAATGCATAGATAACTGCATGATGCAGGTATGCACTCTATAAATATCAACTAGTATTATTAGTTATTAATACTTTTTTAGTATGAAAGAGATATTCATACTTTCAGTTATATCTCTAGCAGCAAATACTTGGATAAAATAATTCATTCCAGTGTTTAGAAATGTTGAGCAATAAAAATCAGAACACATTATTGTATAGAGCATATCTAAGAAAAACATTTAAGGGAGAATGTGCACAAAGTGTCTATCAGCAAAGTGTTGGAATCCATAGAACCACTTTCTTCCCTAACACTTGAGTAATAAGTAATTTAAAGAGAAAGCAGAAAAGCAGTAACCATGTATTATGCAGGAATGTTTGTGTTTCCACAAAATACACATGTTGAAATCCCATTACCACAATAATGGCACTAGGAGATAAGTTCTGTTGGAGGTGATTAGGTTTTGGGGATTGATTAGGTGACTAGGGTCTTTTCCACTTGGATGCAATTAGTGTCCCTGTAAAAGAAGCTTGAGAGAACACTATTGTCCATTTTGTCATGTAAGGGTATAATTAAAAGATGAACCAAATCTGTGAGTTTCTTTATCTTCCAAGTCTCCAAAATTGTAAGAGATAAATTCCTACTATTTATAAGTTGTTCAATTTATGGTATTTTGTCATCATACCCAGAATCTACTGACAGAAGTGTGAATGATTTCAAGTACATGAAAATATATACATACATGTTATCTAATAATATAGTCAATTGTTTTGTAGCCAATATCAGTATTATTATTATACTTTTCTCAGTAATTATTTTAAAAGACTGCAATTTATGTGGACATGTTATAATTTTCTTTTTTAATTGGTCACTTAGATGACATGTGACTTTCCTCCATATAAAATGTTGTAACATTGTAGGTAAGTATTTGTAGAAACCTGGTTTCTCTAAGACACATTGCTAAAAGATTGACATAGAGTCATGCTTATGAGAGATACTATTTTACTGCAAACATTTTCACGAGACATCTTTTGACAATTTCCACAGTTTGTAACATGATTTCAGACTGCCTTTTTAAAAATGCACTAGATAACAATCATAAAGTATTTCCTTTGTCTTCCTCTTTATTTCCATCATATATTTTTTCTTCCATTTTCCTTTCTTGGCATTCTTTCCTCCTCTCTCCCTTTCTTTCTCCCCATTTCTCCTTTTTTCCTTCTCTTTTAGCTTCCATTTTGCCAATTCAGTAAAGAAAAATGCAGCAGAGTATTATCTTTAAGTTCAATTAAATTACTACAGTAGTTGTCTTGAACTATTTAAAATATTCATTATTTTCTTACATTTCTTCTGTGAATTGTTTAGTACTAGTACTGATGTGATTATTTTATTAAACTCTCTATAAAACTATTAAAACTTTGGATGTTTGCCTACCAGGAATTCAAATAATTGGAGAATAACATATTTTATGTTTGAGATATATTTTAAAAATGTTAATATATATTTTTGATGAACACATGGTAACTGTACATAGTCATAGGACCCAAAGTGACTTCTATGGTTTATGTTCAGATGGCCCCTACCCAAGGCACATGCAATCATGGATATGGCCAAATGTAGCATTTCTGATTGGTTCATTGTCTACTGTTTGGATTGGTGGTTTGAGTGCTACATCCACCCAAGGATGGAGCCATCATGCAGTGTAATGATGGGAAGAAGGCATGTCTTCTCTCTTTTATGACTTGTTCAAGCTTTGTTGCAGGGGCAGCCATGGACCTTTGCCCTTCAGACATGTGATTTTGCCTTGGAGCCAACTGAGTATGGACTGAAACCTCCAACCTGTAAGAAATAAATCTTTCCTTCCCTAACTTTGGGCATCAGGTATTTTGTCTCAACAATTATTGATAAAAGTAACTAAGACAGTAATACTTCAACATATATGTAAATAAGTAATGATCAAATCAAGATAATTGGTGTATTTATGTAATACCACAGACACATTTTTGTGTTGGTAACATTCAAAACCTTCTGTTATCTATTTGGAAATAAATCATTAATATTGTAAACCACAATTTTCTTATTGTGACACAAAGCATTAAAAGTTACTGTTTTTACCTACTTTCTTTTTGTGGTGGGGTGATCAACCAGGAATCAAACTCATGGCCTTGCAATTGCCAGGCAGGTATTGTGCCACTGAGCTATGTCCCTGACCCTGTTTGTATTTACTTTTGTCTCTGTACTCATTAGCTACTTAATTCCTCCCTCCCCATACCCTTTTCTGGCTCAACTACTATTCTAGTCTCTATTTCTTCAGTTTCCGCATGTAAGTGAGAACAGGTGGTAGTTATCTTTCTGTGGCTGACTTCTTTCACTTAAGATAAAGTCCTCCAGTGCCAATAGGTCATTGCAATGACAGAATTTCCATTCTTTTTCATGGATGAATAGTAAGTATCCCATGCTGCATATTCACCGTGTTTTTTAATCCATGCGTCCATCAATGGGGAACTATGTTTTTTACACATCCCGATTATTTTGAATAGCGATGCAACAAAAGTGAGCATGTAGCTATCTCTTTGAATTAGATTTCATCTAGATATTTGTGTAGTACTGAGATTTCTAGATTAGGCAGTTATTCTATCCTTAATTTTGTTGATGAACTCCCATACTGTTTTTCATAACAGCTGCCCTCATTCACATACCTACCAACACTGTGAGTTTCTTTCTTCTCATTGTAGAGGGAAATCTCCACCAATTTTTCCCTTCATGAAGTCTCTGCATCCAGTCAATAGATTTTGTAGGGACTTGTGTATGCTACTCTTCATGGTTTTAATATTTTTAATTGCATTTAAATCTATGTTCCCCAATGATATGAAATACTACCTTTCTGTCTGAATTCTTTCATTAATAAGTTCCTCCTTTTTCAGGCTCTCTTGAGTTTTCTCTTTTTCTCTAGTTAACTACCATTTCCTGTACTTGAATCAAATTTTAAACATTATAATATCTTTATGCTTTAGTATTTTTATAATGAATCACTATAATTATTTATTTATAATTATTTAACTTAAACATTTAAAAGCTGTCAATTCTAAGAAGAAAACAATCATAGGTTAGTTTCATAAAATTATTCCATAATACAATGTATTTATAGACAGGGAAGTGAACTTAATAATCTGTTATACCATGAATTAGTCAAAATTTAAATATTTTGTAGATTAGAAATGATATTAGAAACTCATGAAATTCTTAGCCTAAGAGTGAAATATGAAAATGAAAGTAGGAAATTTATATTACACATTGAAATTTATCTGTTAATAAATTAGATTAATTTGCTGAAGGATAACTTCTTACTGAGTTTTAGGTAGACATTAATGATAATTTATGATGCAATTACTGCAGGAGAAAACACAAGTAAATCCTTACAATCAATATATGTCATAAAATGTTGCCAGCTATAATACAACTTTTTAGACAGGTGAAACTAAATTAAAGGTAGCATCTAACCTTTTGGTGACTTTGACCCTTTATTGCACTGTTTTTTCTTAGTAGTGGCTGTCACCAAAGAGAAAATTCTATCTTAAGTGCATAAGAGAAAGTGCTTTAATTTAAAAAAAAATCTCTCATACTCATATAAAAATAAATGAATAAATAAATATTTCTTTTAATACTAAATTTAAATCAGAAAACTTTTTATTTAGGACTTTTTTTGAATCTTTAAAATAATATCATTTAAATAAGTGATGGAAATTCTTTTAAAACAAGATTTACCATCACAGGAAGACAGTACTCTTGCGATTTTCATAATAAATATTCTGGCTTACATGTAGCTCAGTGGTAAAGCATGTCCTTAGCCTGTGTGATGGTCTGAGTGTAAGCACTAACAAAAAATAAAAGAGCAGCAATAGATAAATGCTGGAGGCAATTGTTTATGCTGCATTCTGGCTTCCTGAATATACTAACTACCACTGATGACAGTTCATGCACAATAAATTGATAGCTTTGTATCGTAATTCTTTGGGTAAATTTGAATAAATCAGTATTGTAATTATTTTCTGTGCCAAGAAAGAAAAGACAGGTAAGAGCAATGGCACACTGAGGAACAACACAGAAGAAAAAGAAGAAAAAATAATTGTCATAAAGCTTAGCTTTTTTTAAAAAGACAAGAAAAGGAGTGAAAACTAATCAATAACAAAAACATGTCTGTGTACATTCATTCAATTCACAGAGCCAACATTTGTCCCTACACAGACACACACACAGACACACACACACACACACACACACACACACACACACAGGTGCGTGTTTATTATTCCGTTTCAGTTATTTTAGTTAGAAAAAGATGCTGAGACATTCAGGTTCTGGTGTTCATTTCAGGCACTGATCATTTACTATTTGTTTACTTGCAGTTGAATTGTTTTGAAAGGAACTAGATTAATAGCCCTATAAACAGAGCTCTCTGTCATTATGCAGTTATATTAGTTTAGTTTAGTTTTCTCAAAATGGGGTGTTAGATGGAGGACTGAAATAAACGGTATGATACGTATAACAAAGCTCTGACCACAATGTGGCAATCTCACTATTTTCTAGCCTAAGAATTCATTAGATAACAGGAATGTGTGTTTTGCTTTTTATAGCATTTTAGTCTTTGGTATAAACAGACACTGTAGCAGATGAAATGATCTTTCCTTACCCCTCCAGAAAACAATTCCCTGCATGTTGGCACTGATGTATTTTTGTCTTATGTTGGACTTTTTTGTTGCCTCAGCCTTTCTTTACTTACTCCAGTCAAATCCTTTTATGTTCAAATAATTTCTAGCTGTTTTATTTTTTAGTTTCTATAAAGTCATATTTACTTATTAATTCAAATCTTTCCAGGTCTGAATTGATTTTGTTTGCTAGGAGAATTTATCACTACCATTCATTCCCCATCACAAATACAATAAAATATATGAAAATTAAAAGTTAAATATAAATCTTTCTTATACAAAGTGTTCTGTGTGTATAATGCATATTTAATCAATCTCTCTTTAAGCTTAACTTCAGTTTTCTTTTCATGTTTGGAACTGACACTTCAGATGTCAAAGGTTTTCATAGGCATCAGCAGTGCTCACAGACCTTGTCACTGCAACTAATAGATACAATGGGGTGAAATTTTGTAACTGATGTCTCCAAATGTTCAAAACGGCAGTGTCGCATAAGTGATAGCTATAATTTTAGAGTGTTCTACCCTGTTCTGATCACCTCATAGTCACTATATTGCTGAAGGAGGACCCAGTACCCTATTATGGAATGGCTGAGCCCCTGACATGTGACATGTGACAGTGCTCAGATGACATGGATAAAAGTTCATAACGTTCTCACAGCCAGGGGGAGGTAGACACCACAGCCATGTGTGGGGAGGCTCTTTGGAGTAGAAGGCATCACCAGGTACAAGGGGAGGCAGACTTTAGTAGCAAGAGGGTGGGTGACAACTGTTTCCCTGGAGAGCGTGAAATTAACATATTTGTACAACTTTGAGGACCACAGAGAGGTGAAACCCATTAGATTGAGGATGCTGTGGCAGACAGCCAGTCTTGTTTATAAGGGATTTATCTAGGTAGGGAGACTATATATGTGGAGCACATCTGGATAGGACTTTCAAACTCTGTGACCGTGAGAGATATCAAGGCAGCATATGGGATTTTGAATCCTACAAAACATATTCACTTCCCAGATATTTCCTTTTTTTTCTCATACCCCCTGGGCCCAGAGAACTTTGGTTGCAGGTGGGTCCCATATTTAGATGGTCTTTTCTAAAGTTACTATTCAATAACGTATGATATCATTTATTTTTCTTCTTCAATTGTAAAAATGGGCTATCCAAAAGAGAAGCTGTAGTTAAACAAGGTTTATAAAAATAATTCATTTTGATGTTTCACACTTTTGGTTGGTATGTGTTGCATATGTTAGTGTCACATACTTGTCATTTTTGAATATCTTTTGCTTGTTTGTTTTTATATCTACACCTCTCAATAGTTTTCATGGATAGGTATCAATCTAATTAAGTTAATACGGTTTTAAGTTATCATAGCCTATTGTAGTTACTGATGTTTCAAGCACCATATTAATTTTTTAAAAATTATTAATGCTTTATATTTCTGTGACTATTATTTGCATATTTAAGAGCCAAAAGAAGACAAAATCTTTACTGGAGACCATTCAGAGTCAGGTGCTATAATTACTTTATATATTAATCCAGATAGTGAAAGTGTTTTTATTTGTTTTTCTTTTGCTTATAAGTGATGAATTTTTTTAGAAAGTGAGTTATATATGAGTAAGAAGAGTAAACTTACTTTTTAGTGTTTATCATGACAACTAGGTTCCAATCTTTACTTGGAATAGATAATAAAATTGTATTAGATCAAATGAATTTGATCAAGTCTTCTTTTGATCAAACTATCAAGATAATGTTTCAGATATTCACTTTCCATTATAGCACAGGCACCAACGACAGCTTTGTCTGATCGAAATGAATTTTGTCTGAGGACAGAGTCAAATCCAGTCAACTCCTAAAGTGCTGGAGAAACATTGTTGATTGCTACTTTGTGAAGAGGATGTGGAACAGAGGTGCCAGGGAGTGAGTGGATGATTTAGATTTCGTGTACTCAGTGTTTTGGGCTCAGGGTTGACTTGTTACAAATGGATGGGAGAGTATTTTAATAACCCAGGTGGTTGTAATGGTTAATAGTAGCTACATGAAATCTGTCTTGCAACTAGAGAATCGTGAAAGTTTATTCCGTTTTGTGTAGGAAGGTACTCAGCAGGCATTGAGTGGAAATACTTTATGCGCCTAACTGTGTGCTAAACTGTGACATTTTAAGTTCTCATGGCATCCATTCTTTATCCAGCAGTTCAATTATTCAATAGATATTTCCTCTTTGTACACAAATTTATTTCTACAAATAAGTGAAATGAATAGGTATATGCTGTTTTGTTGTTATATTATAAATCTGTTTTATTTACCTCAAACTGCGAATGTAATACTTAAAAAGCTGCTAGGTGAAGAGAAAGGAACCATTCTTTACTGTTGATGGGGCTGTAAACTGATACAACCACTATGGAAATCAGTATAGAAATTCCCCAAATAGCTAAAAGTAGAAATTCCACTTGACCCAGCTATTCTACTTATTAGGTTTTTCCTAAAATTTAAAAACCTCGCACTACATTGATGCATACATACCTATGTTTATAGCAGCACAATGCATAATGGCTAAATCTTGAAAACCACCTACATGTTTAGTAACAGATGAATGAATAAAGAAAATATGGTATTTATACATAATCGTATACTGTGCTGTAATGAAAGATGAACTTGAGTCATTTGTGGGAAAATGGATGCAACTTGAGACATAAAGTTAAATAAATAAATCAGACGCAAAAACTGAAATATCAGATGGTTGTTCTTATATGAAGTAGTTAATATATAAATAAGATACAAAATAAAAGAAATAAGAGTGAAAAGACAATGGAAAAAATTACTGTAATACAGTGCAGAAAATAGTCTAAAAGTATACCTTGGGCCAGGGGTTTAGCTCACCGGCATAAGCGCCTGCCTTGCAAGGGCATGGCCATGAGTTCGATCCTTGGTACCAAAAAAAAAAAAAAAAAAAAGTATACCTTGATTTAGTACAAATGTCTTATACCACTTTTGGCTTATTAGTCTTGTTTTTAACCTGTATATGTAATAACTAACTTTATAAGATATAAGCTAAATAAATGACTCTGATAGTGGCAAAATAAAAGGAGGTGGAGGAAAAGGGAAAAAAAGAATTGAAATATGCTAAGTGCGTATTCCAATTCCTTCCAGTAAATGTAATCATTATGCACTCAGACATGTACTGAGAAAATGGGAAAAAATATTTATTCACTTTTGAGAACATAATATTTTTTTACTTTAAAGAAAAAAAGATAAAAAATAACAATGCAACAGAGTTTCAAAACAGGTTAGTGAAAAAAATTTTAAAAAGATTGAAAGACTCCATCTTCATTTAAAATGCAAATGCTTTACCTTCTCTTTGCCATGCGACTTGAATGTTAGAGAATATTTATTCATAATTTTCATTTTGGTTTTGGCTTTGAGCAAGAGAACGTGAATAAAAAGGACAGTGGCCAGTATGGCTCATGCTTTTTGAAACACTGACACTGCCATGAAAAGGAATATGACAGAACCACTTATAGGCATGAACTGTATGGAGCTCAGGGAGCACAGTTGAAAAATTTTGTAGTTGAGAGCCCGGTTCAACAAGCCTGTAGACAAATGGGAAAAAAAAAATCAAGGATTATTGATTTAAATTTTCCGGTCTTGAGACTTACTGTAACATTGTTTTGACAATATTTCTTTGATGTAAAGACATATAAAAGACTGTAGTAACTCATGGTATTATGAATATGTAAAACCATAAACTTTAAGACATTAAATACATCAAAATAAGTGTCAATAAAATGTTCTGACATTTAATGAATATATTCTATAGATAATTCATCTTGCAAATATGTAATTTACTAGCAAAAAAAAATCCTTTCTAATTCAAGCTACAGATTTTAGGAATAAATCCCTGAAAACACATAGACATTTTGAACTCTTACACAATCAAAATTTCATAAACCCAAACAGTATTCTTGCAAGAAGGTTTGACTCCTTTTAGAGTTTATGCAATTTAAAGCCAGTAGATTGAAATCCAGGGTCTGGAACAGTAGTCAAAATTGCTTAGGACTGGAGGATCTTTGCAATGTGGGTAAATACTACAGCCAGGGACTGAGTTTATCAAGGAGAGCCAGATAAAAAGATTAGTCTGAACCTGACATTTACATTTTGACTATTTGCCCAAGATCAGTGTTAATTCTGGTGGTGACGTGACCACAGTTACTATTAAGATTGCATTCTAAAAATTGTATGCAAAGAGAAATTTGCATTCCAAGAAATTAAAATGGTAATGTGACTTATCTTCCAGATTTAATTATTTTATGAACTCATCATGTGCTGCCTTTAGAAAAAAATCAGGCTTTAGGGAATTTTCTCAACATTCCCATGAACATAGAAGCCAGAAAAAGTCAGCTAAGTAGAGATGAATAAAATTCCTTTAACATTTGAAATAATAAAATTAACTACTTAAAATTAAAGTTTCAAAAAATATTCTTACCAGTGAAATTTGAATATTTTGATTATCAAGATAGATGTGGGAGAATATCTGAACTACTTAAACTCTTTTTCATACTAAAGAATTAGAATGCAGTTCATTATACTCCTCTGTCTGTGTACAATACTCTTCTGCTGAAATGATATTATTTTTTAATTCATTGTATCTCCCCTGTAAAGTATAACACTATTTTACCACAGTATATAAAATTAATCGAAGAGCCTATTAGCACCTCAATTTTTTAGAACAAAGCAAAGATGAATAAAAAATACAGGTGTTTTTGACCATCTAGAGACAGATGAATCCCTGTGACAGTCAGAAAGATGCTTCCAGCTTCAATAAACTGTTCACTGATGGGGTGGGGAACAATTTCATAACAACTCATATATTTCCCCTCAATTTAGGAAACATATTTAAAAATAAAACTATGAAACTCATCATGGAATAAGTCTGAACAGGCTCTTTTCCAAGCACTGTGGGTCTAAATTATGGAGGTGTGACATAGCAAATCTTGTTTGAACAAAAGGCACGGAATTTGAGTTTAATAGGATCTGTGCTTTGAAATATTTTCTTTCTAGTCTTTTATTTTCTCCCGTTAGATAAATTATTAACTTTTTGCTTCTTTCTTCTATTCAGTTTATTCTTGTTTCAGCTTGTTTATTCGTATTTCAGTAGTCCTCTCCTGTCCAGCAACACACACAAACATATTTTCATTTCTTTTTTCTGGCAATATAATAGCTTTCTCATTATTTTTTTCATAAAACTTTGCTGTAGATCAAGGCTAGCTTTGTACACCTTGATGCACTGTTCAAACTGTGGCATTTGTTTTGGAGCTCAGATGATTAAGAACACCTTACAAATCATGAATGATGAGATGTGGATAATAGCATCAAACCATCACTTAGCTGGGGGGCAGATTTACAAAATAAAGGTTACAGTGCAGCTACTGTATTTTTCTTTAGGGTTAAATGGAAGCTTAATTTTTACTCCAGTGATTCTTTCTCTAAACAAGTTGGCTGAGAGTAGCATTTTTCTAATTGTGATCTTTATAGTTTAAATGCTGTAATTTTACAATTCTTTGAAAAATTTCTTCAACTTCTCTGCAAGTAAAAGGTTATAGGCTTGCCAAGGTAGAACATTACAATGATTTGTGTTGATCAGAAATATATTAGTATAACTTTCTGTAAGTCACTAACATTATATTGAATATTTTAAATAAATGACCATGTTTCAACGCAATGTATGGCACTGTCTTTTGAGACTTATTTGAACTTGTAATAGTCACATAGAGGGCTAAATTTGTAGTTCAAATTTTAAGACCTAGATAGAGAAGCATTTTTGCACACAGTACATGACTATAAAACTTATTATTGTAGCCCAGTTTATGTCATCAGTAAAGACAGAATCTGAAGATTTGAGTATCTATCTTATCAGCTTTCTGACTAGCTCAGGATGGCAAGGTATACATCAGAGAAGATAACAAGCTGCTGAGGTGTGAATGTGTGTTTGCATATGTGTGTGCATGCACGCGTGTAATGAAACTGTGGGTAGGGATGTGCTAGGTGGAGGAATCTGAGAACTTGGAGAATTAAGAGGGTTGCCAATGCCAAGAATATTAGGAGTCTACGGAAACATCTACTACGACATTGTGATGTACAATGTTAATCTAATAGCTCATTTTATCTTATTGAACAAAGGTTCAAACATGTCAATTCCATAGAGCTAACAATTATAGATACATTTTCCTAACATAGAATGATCACTAAAATCACTGTATTGTAAAAATACATGAATTCTTAATATTAAGGGTAGAAATTATGGTACAATTTCCATATCAACAAAACTTTTGCAATTTCAGATCTGTAATTTATGTAACAGTCTTTGGAACATGGAAATAACTATAATGACAAAAGGTTATATGCAATTTTTATTTACTAATTCCAAAAATGATGTACCCTTTGTCAGTCTGCTTACACAATAGTTTGAGTTAAGCACAAAAAAGTCAAATGAAGCAATTACATTCAATATATGAGCTCTTTATTATGATTAAATATAAACGTTTTAAATGTTAAAATAGATTTATTATAGGGTGAAATATAATTTCACAAAGTGGATGTATCGTGCATGGTGGATTCTTGTTATTCACCCAAATAACATTATACCTAAAGAATACCAAGATTTTTAACTAGGTGTATTTGTCATTTTTGTGTGCAGTTAGTGTGGCTTCATGACCATAATTTTGATTTCAAACATATGAGCACAAGCTACATGTAGAAATTTCATTTTGTTTCCATAAAATGAAAACATTCACCTTCAACTTATGTTCTCTCCGCTTCATTTGACAAAAAAGTCGTGAAAAGACAATGAAGGAATAAAATGTGGAAAGAGTCGAAGGAGGCACATTCTACCTCAGGATAGAATTTTTCAGCTCTGCTCTAGCCACAGATTGTGGGAGGGCTTTGTTATAAAAACATAGCTTCTGCATGAATGTCCTTGTGTATCTATCGTCATAAAACTGTAGCTATTTTCCACTTTTTGTCAGAGTATTCACATTTTAATTCTATAGTTCCACTTTTATTTTACTGTTAGTCTACTCAGCAAGGTGAAAACACAGAACTTTAGAATATCTAAATATTATTGAATTGTGAAAGAACCATTAATTGATACTGTGTCTATTTTTCTGTATTCTTTCCTCAGTCTATTCAAATTCTTACATGAAAATAATTTCTACTAACATGTTTTGGTTTAGTGCAAGGTGTACAAGTAAATAACACTATTACTATCAACGTATCAATTCTTATTTAGCTAAGATGAAGCAGAAATGCTTAAATCATCAGAAGTTTTTTCTTTACCTGAGAGACAAAAGCATTTTGGCAGTTCTCACTGTCTGTGAGAGTTGATGCCTTACATGTCTTTCCTCTGTTCTTTGTATGATACCATTAAAGATCTTACTCCAGCTCTTTATCCTAGCTTCCAGTGTTCACTTTGCCTACCTATCTATCCTCTGAATCCACTGGTTGGTGATAGGATTATATTTGGAAACCTTTTTATTCAACTTTGTAATGCCCAGCACAATGTCCGAAAAATATTTTAAATTCATTTAAGGGATTATAAGTAACTTACTCCCAGATAATTTTCCAAGTTCTTTAGATGTTATATCACTAAAACTTTCCTTCAACCAAAAGGTAAATATGATAACACTGTTTTAGAATTGGGACACTGTTACTCAAGACCTTGACTGATGTGTCCATTTCACAATATGAGTTAGCAAAGTTAGGACTAAAACTTGTTTTCACTTAGTTCAAGCCCATAGTTTCCCACTCTTCTCATAGTCTTAAACACTTCTCCAACTTCTTACTTTCTCCCAAAATGTTTCCCTGTCATGGCTGGCAGATTGCGGTAATCTGAGATGTTTAGAATCTTAATTTAATTTGCTCAGGAATTCTACACCCTAGGGTCACTGGGATGGTATAAAGGGAAAATCAGAAGGGATGGCCTGGTTTCTATTCTTTGGATGAGCTCAAATCTTCCAGTCTACCTTCCCTTTTGATGTCCTTCCAGTGTAGACTCATAGACTTCTGTCGCACTTCTTCTAGCGCAGACCCTTCAGCTTCCTCTGTGAATCCTTCAGCCTTCAGTCATATAGTCTTCAGTTTTCCTTCATAGTCTCTTCAGCCTTCTGCCATAGATTCATCAGCCTCCAGACATGGATTTGCATGGCCACTGCAGAGAGCTCCAGATCTTGGACTATAGCCTTTGGTCTCCAGTGTGCAGACACCCTGTGCACTGGTCTTCATCCAACTCTGTGGGTGACCACCATAAGCCAAGGTTGTGAATTCTGAAACACTGTATATCTTGGGTTATATCTGTTTCTCTAATAAAACACTGACTGGTACATTCCCCAAATACAATCTCGTACTAAATTGTAACGTAAGAACAGAGTTAAATGCTCAGGGTTACATGTAAGACAGTAGCGTGAAAATGCAGTTGTTCATCTCTCTTATTTTTCTCTGCATCAGCCTGAGGCATCTCCACGGGAACCAGGTTACTGTCTAACAGAATATGTAAAACTTGCTGGAAAATAGCATTAGGTCTTTCATAATGAATGTAATATAAGCCAAAAGTGATCATGTACCTATTAGTTGACAGATGTGTGTATAGTCTTATAATTTAATCATATAATTCACAATAAAAACATGTTTTGTGTGATGCTGAAGCCCAAGAATGGTTACATTCCATCCTGCCAATCATATATATCTATGTATAACATTGTCTGGAGCTGAATACCCGAGAAATAATAGGCTAATTGGAGTACAAAGTACACTACAAAATATTGGAAAACAGCATTGAGAACTTAATGAATAGTGGTGAATGAATAAATGAATTTTGTTCTGTTTTATATGTCTTGTATGTGAATGCTTTTGAATGCTCTCAAAGTTGGACTTGCTGTTTCAGGTCCATAAGGGATTTTTCTTATTTGCCTGATCCATTTTTCAGTCTTCTATTTAGAACCTTCATGCTCATATCTACTTAAGGAATGACAGCTGGGTGTGAAAGTCTCCTCTTCAAATCCTCCACCAGAGGTATAGAATGAAAGACAGATATGAAGCGCAGTTTGTCTGAGAGCAGGAGAATGAAATATTTAGCAAGAGTGACCTTCTCTTCCTGTAAAATACTACTCAGGACAGTTTAGATGTTCTGGATTTTGAATCCTGAGATACATAGTTTTTTCCCCCTCATGTGCCAAGGTAGAGAGACTTTAAAATAGATGGAGAAACACTCCGTGTTCTGACCTTACCCTGTATGATACAGACTTCATTAATTCCTCCTTTGTTTCTCTGTCATTTTACACTGGTGCATCCTGAACACAACCATAAATTTCTGGACACTTCTTTCTATCAGAAGAACCCCTTCCCTTCTTTGAAGTGAGAAAATAAGGTTTGCTAAACATATAGGCAAGATTATTAATAGAAATTCCAGGTAGTCCCGGGATGCTAACACAACAGCTTCCAGTAAAGGAGTTCATTTATTTCAGTCACTTTTCCCCGTAGAATCCAGGAAGGGATGAGCGGAGACTTCCTCTCAGGCTCATATTGCACCTGGCCGTGATGTGACTAAAGGACAGTCAGTATGTGGTCTGTCTAAGTGGTCCCCGAAGACGTTTGTTAAAATCTCTTACACTAAAAAAACAAAAACAAAACAAAATAAAACAAAACTCCCATTTCCTTAAATAACTCGTAACCAGCTGTGTTCACATTAAAGCCTTTGGAATAGACCCACACTGAGAAATTTGGGGGAAAGAAAGAAAGAAAAAGCCTGCGAAACACCTGGTTCTGGCAGGATTCTTTTGCACCCGAGGAGGCAGGTTTTAGTGCCATCTGTTAGGCAGCCACGTTCTGAGCGTCCTTCTCTGGAGTACGCACCCCCCCTGGGCTGCACAGGGTCGGCTGGCAGCAGATTGCAGCTGACCCCGGGCATGATGCTGCCTGGGGATTTGGGCTCTGCAGTCTGCCTGGAATAGGCTGCCCCTCCCCTGTGGGTCTGTCTGCAGCCTCTCCTTTTGACCTTCCAAAATAGTATTTAAGGCAGCAATTAGGACTGCTGCCCTGAGCCCAGCAAGCAGGAGAGTTCACATCTCTTAAATGTTCCAATCAATTGTTTCAATAATTTGAGTTTGTCTGTATCCAGTGAAATTAGGCCAAGCAAGCAAATTGTTTTGGTTTGTGACTGAAGGAAAAATTAATTGCCATCTAAGCATTCCTTGTAGAGTCCCTGAATCTCTCTCTCTCTCTCTCTCTCTCTCCTTCCAGTCAGTCATTCAGAGGCTCAGCTGTGTACCCACCCACTCTGCCTGCCAGCTTCCCCTTCTCATATATGTTCAGTTTGGTCATTCCCAGCACCTACTGAATTACAATCGTAGTAGTCCATTGTATGCAAATTGTGTTCTCTCAATGGCTATAATTCAAAGTTTAAAAACACAATGTCTTGTGGAAGAAAATAATACAATTTTCTGATAGGCAATACTACGTGACGCTCTGTTCAATTCTCCACTCATAATTTCAGATTCTCTTTGTCTGTCTCTTGTTAGTGCAAATTCTCTGTGTGGTAGCTCTTCTGACAGCCGTGTTCTTGTTTTTTGACTTTTCCTTTTACTCTGATCTTCAAAAGGCCAAGTGCTTTGTTGCAATTCTAATGCACAAAGCATAAGTGACTGCTGTATATTTTATAGAAGTTTGGAAGGGAGAAGTAGAAGATAGTTTACGTCTCACATTGCACAGCAAAATACTTTAAAATATCCCCATTAGACATTTCTTCTCTGCCCAGTCTTAGCTCTCTAAATTTACACCAGCTCTAGTTTAACATTCTACCTCTTTCTTTTTTTGTGCAGACCTATAATAGATATAAATCATCCATATATTACTTTACCTTGCTTTTCTCAATCTCGCATCACTTCAAGCAGTTACTGCTAGGAAACACTGACACTGAATTACTGGGGTCTATTCCTCTGTGAAGAGATGGGGGTTATAAAAAAATTGCTTTTTTCTAATTCTTTCATTTTTTTCTGCTGTGCTGACAAACCTACTAGAAAATTCAGACAGAAATAAGTCTAAGGAAGCGAAATCAGCACAGACTGACAGAATGGTCCCCAAGCAGCACAGAATTCAGATTTTCAAAAAGTAAATTCTCGCTCTAGTGCCTTCATTGGACTGTCTTCAACCCTCAAAGCATTTTTAAAGGAGCTTCAGCATATTCACATATTATTTACGAGTCAAGTTAAAAAGAAGATAAACAATAATCCTACGTTTCTTTTTAACTCTCTTGTGATTATTAGCAGTTGGCACTTTCTACCGACACTGACTTGTTGATATTTTCCATTTAATGGTTTCATATCTCAATGTTCATTTTTACATACATATTTTAAAAGTGACTCTAGGAAAATATGCTGAAGAATCCAAACAGCAAATGAATAATTCAAAGTTCTAATATAGGAAAAACATGTTCAAGTTGATTTTTTTTTAACTTAAAGTAGCAATGGTTCTAATTCTAGTGAACTGATAGTTTTCAAAGAAAATAAAATCCACTTAGCTAATTACTCTTATAGTTCATGCTAGGTAAGAGAAATAAAGAGCTGACATTTTTTGGATACAAACTGCCATGTATAATAAAATATTTCCTCATCTTTTTCTGAATGCATCTGCCCCGCCTTCTTGTTTAGCTGCAGAGACTACGCCTTGCAATCCTTGAAATCCTCACCTTGAAACCTTTTGGCAGTGTGTCCCTGGATAGTGGAAACAAGGTATCCTGACTGCTGTGATTCATTCTACATGATAATCAGTATATTTTATTATGACAATAGTCAAAAGTGATTTTGAAAATTCCAAACGTACACATTCCTGCATATTGAAAATTGTTTGCTAAGTGCAACATAATCGAATATAATTAGTTCTATTTTTCCACTTATCTGTTTTATTGGAGGCAGTGGCTTGGTCTTTTGATTGCTACTGTGCAGTTCAGGGTGATCTTGAACTGACTATATGGCCCAGAGGTTGGCCTGGAACAAGCTGCCATTCTTCCTTCAGTCTCTGAAGATATGCAGTTACAGCAGTATACCATGACAAACAGCTGGTCTATCCCTTTTAATACTTATGTCATACAGAGTGGTCAGTACTAATCTAAGATGGAGATAGCAAAGGAACTCTCTTTTTGTTTTTTGACATTTAGATAATAACAGTTAATGTTCACTATTAGTAAGCCATGCATAGTAGCACGTGCCTGTAATCCCAGCACTGGGGAGGCTGAGGCAGGAGGATCTCTGTGAGTTTGAGACCAGCCTGGGATACAAAGTGAGCTCAAGGTCAGCCTGTGCATAGTGAGACCCTGTCTCAAAGAGACAAAAAAAAAAAAATTACTATTCGTTATGGGACATGCATTTGATCAAAATGTTTTCTGTTTAACAAATCATACTTCTTACAACAAATTTATGGCTGGGAATAATCTTCGTATCTACTTTATAAATAGCAAAACTGAGTTTCAGAGAAATTTAATATCCTGATTAAGGTTAAACAACTAAAATATATTGGATTTAGGATTTTTATTTAAGCTGATTCCAGAATCTGCGCCTATAACCACAGGAAATTACAAAACATATTCAGTCCCCAAAGTGAGTGAGGCTCCAGTCTCACAAATGACAAATAAATAAATAAATAAATAAAATGAGCACAAACAGATGTGTGCTAAATGCTAAAACATAGGTTTAATTTTTTTAGTCCTCAACTGCTCCTTATTAGATTATACCAGTTGCCCCAGTTAGAAGCTTAAGAACCAGCACAGTTTGCTTTTTCCTCCTCACTCACTTTTAATTGTTTTATACTCATGTCAATTACTTTTTAGAAGTAGAATTTGAATCTCTTTATCCTATTCCAGCTTCAAGCATCTATAGGATCATATATTGTCCATCAAGCCCCAGAAAGCCACTGTAAAAAGAGGGAATTGGATATTTTACTTGAACTAGGTGCAGAAACAGAACCCACACTTGAAGAATAATGTCTAGACTTCTCTCATTTGCCTTGGAGACTCTCCAGGAAGTGGCTTTTTCCTCCAGTTCTAACTCCATCTTTTCTTGTCTGAGGAAGAGATATACTTAGGCCATAGAATTCATAGGGGTGGGTTGAAAGCAGCTGAAATTAAGACAGATGTTAAGATCAAGAATGTGCATGCATCCTAGGAAGAAGCTAGAAAGCAACCAGAGAGAAGCCTTAGAAAGTATACAAAACCCAAAACCTGGAAACAGATTTGGAAAACAGGCATTGTGCATAGGTGGTGAAGGAAAGACAGAGGACTGGCAAATTACTTACAAAAGGAAAGAGGTACATCACAGACTAGCTGCATTCCTTTCCTGTTTCTGTCTTTGAGGCCCTGCATGCATTCATCACACATGTTTCTTCAACAGTTGAACCAAATTCTTCTGTTTCCCCATTCGGGACTCCGTTCCCTGAAGAACTTCCTACCTGGGCTCTGCTTATGTGGCATATAGCACTTTCTATAGCCCATTCCCAAACCCTCTATCACAGGGCGTCCTGTGACAAGAATTTCTTTTTAATGGATTTTAAAATGTAACTTTGCCAATCCCTCTCACATTTGCAGTGGCAACACACTTTGTATTGTAGATAGTTAATATTACTTGTTTTCCTAATATGTTAATAAATTTTTATTTGCATTGAACTAGTTTTCTTGAGAATCATACGTTTGGAGATGAATTTGCCCCTGGTTGCTTCATTTTTTCTTTAGAAGGAAACAGTAAAGAATATTTTATTTAGTTAGGCTTCTAGCTGGGACATGGGACTGAAACAGAATTGTATGACCAACAATATTGATAAGAATTAAAGTAAGAATAGACAGTGAACTAGAATTTTGATCAATGATGCACTCCCTCAGGCAACGCGAAATGCAGCCTCTTACCTACTTATGGGGGGGGTTTCAGCCTGTCCCTATGAGCTCTTGTGTCCTTGAGGAATTTAATGCAAAATAACAAGTTTTTCCCTAGCACCTCGGTTTCCTTAAAATACTGCGTATTGAGGAGCTGGGTTAGAGTGCCTGATTTCCCACTGGTCATTTTAAACTCACAGACTGACTTGTGATAGATGGCCACTGAACAATAGAGAGATTCTGGGCTCTGTGTATCTATAATTAGCTCTGGATCAAGGACCCCTAGGGTCACCAGCTCAGGACACTCCTCCCCAACCCAGGAGCTATTGTTCTTATTCCCAAAAAAAGCTTTCCTAACCTCCTCTGATTCGTGACTTCATTCCTTTGTGTTGTGAGGCTGCGAGCTTGGTACATACAGTTACAAATACTAACAGGATCAAATCATATTCCGTGCTATGTTTCCTAGAGTATGCAGTAACAAAAGATTAAAGGTCAACTGCCAGTAGTGTTTCCCTCTTCTGCTTACTTAGCTGGATTCCCCTCGAAGTAAACTGAGACAGGATCATACGTGAATGTTTTTCAGAATGTTTCCACAGATTGAGGGAGATGTACGAGAAGCAGGAAAACAGAGCCTGATAAAAAGTCAGTGTGCAGAGGCATTATCAGTTTGCTCATATTCTGGAGACTGGTCTTTGACTTCCTGTTTCTTTCGCAGCAGCTTTATGAAATGTACCTCGGAACTCTGTCTGTCTGTCTGTCTGTCTGTATGTCTGTCTGGTGGATAAGAGAGAAAGGTATTTACTCAGTGGGTTCCCATCTGGCATTGGTTGAGATATTCACATGGCTGTAGATTCCCACATGTGGTTTTGTGAGCTCTCAGAGAAGTTCAGGCAGATGTTCTACTGAACCATGCAACCGTGAGAGTCACAACGTGAGGAGCCCATGGAGAGGACAGTAGAGTCACCTGGTTTGGACCTGAAATAAAATTACTGACTGATTGTTCTTGTACAAAAGTAGGGCAGAAATATTTGTAGTACTGTGAAATAGTTTTGCTGCATGAAAATTACTTCTGTAAAAGAACCCACTCTTAACCTTCTTGCTCTGTACCTGTCAAGTTTACAAAAGTCTGTGGAAAGCCTTTCAGCACTGCCCTTACTCCTCCCTGTGTAATGCATTGTGGATCAGTCAGATCCAGGGCACAAGTCTTATATCGAGATAAGATTTAGATACAGTTATAGGGAGAAAGTGAACATCTTGTTTTGGTATATAAACCACAGCTTCTAGAGAGTTCTACAGTTAGAGTTACCAATACTGAGCTACAAACAAGAGCGCAACTTACTTTCCACATTCTCTGTGTGTCTGTAAAACATGTTATTTTAAATCATGTATTTGTAGGGTTATTTGCATCAAATCTTATTAGAATTTCAGTTTATTTATTTTTGTATTTAAGAAAAATCACAACTTTCCCCTTATAAACAACCTGTCTCTGTCTCTCACTCTCTCTCGCTCTCTCTCTCTCACACACACACACACACACATTTCCACACACAGACAGACAGGAAGACAGACACACATGGCATACTGAGGACAAAAGTTTGAATTTAAAAATTTGGTAGTGTAACTATAACCCTCTGTTTCAAGAACATATTTAGAAGGAACAATTGAAGTGTGACTTTATCTTTTGTTTGAGAGTGAAGGGTGGTAAAAATACTTAATCATGGTACAAAGTAACACACTCTAAAATTTTTAGTATTCTAATCAAATAAAATTTATAGTAAGTTTGCTACTGATAAAATAACATTTATTAAGATATTATATTTTGACAAAGATTATCAGCATATAGAATTAAGCTGGGTATCTCAAAAACTCAGTCTTTTTTTAACTGTTTGAATTTTCCCTGCTTGTAGAATAAAACAAAAGACATCTCTAAATATTACTTTTTTCTATCAGATAAAAAATATTTTATATTAAAATTGGACAAAGGAATTTTATTAATAAAACTATTTTAAATGCAATGATATAAACATTGGGAAGTAATCCTCCAAAGACTTTATAAATAAAGGATATTAAAATTATTATGGATTTTATGCAAATAAATATGACTGATTAAATAAAATGGATAAATTTCTTAAACTATATAATCTCAATGTTCATTCAAAAAAGAATATAAGTTGTCCTTATTAGATAAATAAATTAGTAATTAATATCTTTCTATAAAGAGAACATCAGGTTCAAGTACTTTCACTCCTGAATATTTCAAGTATTTAAACAATAAACAGTGCAAAATCACTTTTCAGGCAGTAGAAAAAGAAAGATTGCTTCCAAAATTATTTTACAAGGCTAGCTATGTCCTGGCAGTAATTCATAAAGAGACATTACTGGAAAGATAATTGCATATCAGTATTCCTTATGAAAAGAGATGCCAAAAATGCTCACAAAATACCGAGATATTAAATAGAATGATATTAAAGGAATGCTACATCATGTATAGTGAAGAGCCAGAATAGTTATAGTTATATAAATGCTTGATTTTGTAATAAAATTTAAGATTGAATTAGCCATAAGTGTAGTTTATTTTCTCAAAATTATGAAGTGGAAACTTTGCAAAATTAATATAATGCACAATATGAAGAAATTATAAGAAACAACCATAAAAGCACATATATATATATGTGCTTTATATATATATATAAAACTTTTATATATATAAACGTTTTTATATATAAACGTTTTTATATATAAACGTTTATATACATATAAAAGTTTTATATATATATAAAAGTTTATATATATAAAAGTTTTTATAAAACTTGGAATAAAATTGAAAATTCACTCATGATCAAACATTCAGCAATGTAGGAAGCAAAAAAGAATCTTAACCTAATTAAAAACATTTACAAAACACTTACAGCTTTATGTCAGACTTAATATTTTCTCACTTACACTGAGAACAAGACAAGTCTACTCAACCTCATTTCTTTATTTGAGAATGTATGGATGGTTTGGCTAATGCAACATTTATAGAATCTAAGTACTTTTCCAAAATATTTCTAAGAAAAATTTGAAAAACCACAAGCATCAGGGCAATACACTTAATCCATGATGTTTCTATATATGAATCATTAATTATCAAGTGAATTAAATAAGCTATTTACAAAAGTGCAAAAATGTCAATCTCTAGAAATAAATTTATTTAAGCAATGTAGCCAGGTATGATGGAACACACTTGAAATCCCAACATTAGGAAGCCAGAGCAGGAAGATGATAATTTGAAGACCAGATTGAGCAATTCAGTGACTTGAGATCCTGTCTCAAAATAACAAACAAAAAGGACCTGAGTTTAAAGCTCATTGTGAAGGCCCTTGGTTAGTCGCCAGGTCCCCCCCACCCCAGAAGGAAAGAAAGAAAGAAAGAAAGAAAAAAAGAGAAAGAGAAAGAAAAATAAATGAAGAAAAAAATATAAAACCAGAACATGGACAAAAAAAAATCATTATTCAGAGTTTTAAAACAATTCCAAATTTTTAAAAAGTCTTAGTATTAAGATATTCATATTGTCTATATTGCATTCGATACAACACAATGCTGATAGAATGTTTCTTTATCAAAATTGTGGGCCCTGATGCTAAAATTTAGTTGGAAATAAAATCAATAAAAAATACCAAAAAAATTCCTAACGTAGTACAATCACAAGACTTAAAAGAGAATCACCACAGTATAATACATGCATAGACATGTCTGTCAATGGAGAACAATAGCATATCTAAAAATAGACCCATATGTAGATGGACGAGTGATTTTCAGCTATTATGTAATTATAACTCCATGGGGGGAGGACATGATATTAGTAAAACATGAGAATTCAGCAGCAGAAATAGCTATGTGGAAAACTAGAATTAGGCAGAATATAGCTATGGGGACTAATACTTTAAACTTCAATTCACACAAAATTGACTCAAGTTGGATTTTAACTTTCACTATGGTAGTATTCCTTGGTCTACTGATCACCTACTGGATTTCTTTAAGTTGTTATAAACTCACATTACTCGTCTCATCTATTTTGTACCTATATACACATTTTTTTGGTAACTATCTTTAGGGCTATAATGAAATGGGTATCTTTGCTTGGCACCTCAGCCTCATTACTGCAAACCTTATTTCTGAAAATTAAGATCTATCACTTTGCTCCTATTACTGTTCTGTCATCTGTATAGCTACAGGAAGTCTATTTCTGCAGTGGCATTTTATACTGTACCCTTGGCCTGCAGAAAAGAACTCACATCAACATTTTGAATGATTGCTACTCTCCATCATTTATATTTGCTGTATTTTTCTCATAAACAGTATCTATTATAATTAACTTGTGCATTTTCTGGTCTTATGTAGTAATTGCATACTCCATTCTCTCAAATATAACTTTCCGAACCTGTTCTTCCTCATCTGCAATAACAGTGCTGACATTTTTGCCAGTATTTAATGAGGGTTATCTTTTTCTCCAAATTTCCAAAGTACCATCCTAGAGAAGTACTGTTATCACCCACCACAGTTTCCTGCAGCTGTGGGCTGCTTTATATTCATCTCCCTTGATCTAACATTCTCAGTATCCAGTTGCATTATATATTTCTTGGTTCGTGACAATAAATTTTAGCTAAATCCTCCAGTTTTTTTTTTTTTCTTTAAAAAGCAGCTCAACTTTGTTGTAAATGAACTGCAGCTCTCGTGAGGAGGCAGGCAGATAGGAACAAATCCTGACAGCAGCTGTTTTGTCTTATAAGGAAGAAAACATTTTTGGTTTTTGGCAAGCATGGAGTACTAAAGCTTCACAAAAAGGAATGAGCCACGTATGGATGTTCAGATAGTTAAGAAGGATTCTAAGGCTTCGGTATTTTCAAGTGCATCCGTCCATCGCGTGCCCTAATGTCTTGTTCTTTCCTAATCATGCCTCTACTCTTAGCATAGCAGACAAGGCGTCATTGAGAATTTAACACACTCTGAAGCTCCTTTGTCTGACAAGTAACTACTGGGCCACTGGACTAGGTGCCTTTCTGTCTTGCAGTTAGAGAACACTTGAGTCTGTTGTATGCAACCGTGAATAATGCGATGCAGACTGCATTCAGGAGCAGAGGGCCCACACTCTGCAATTTCTGGAACTGGCTGACAACTTTCACTGTTTTACCAATTTGGCATTTTTCTTTCAACTGAGATAATTATGTGATTATTCAAATATACACAAATGAATCATACTAGATATGTGTAAAGTCTATATATACAAAACCATAAATATGCTGACGGCAGAAAAGTAGGACACTTTAAATTAATGTGGCAGAGAATAGAATAAGTACTTCCAAAAGAAGATGTGTGAATAGCCAGAATCATTTAAAAATGGATTTGGGAGGAGACTTTTGTGAGTTTCTGGGGGTACTGGCAGGATTTCATTCGTAGTTACCTGAGATTTTTTATTTTCTGGTAATAATTCAATAAAGTTTATCTTTATGTTTTTTATACCATTGTGGACATATTACACTCAATAATTAAAGGTACAGAAGGAAAAGATGGTGTGGTATGAGGAGAGGCGTAGTCACCATTCAGCCAAAGAGGCTGTGAGTATCCCAGGAGCACAGCTGAGGAAATTTGGAGGTGAGTGCTGGGATTTAGCACTGTGCTAGGAAAGCTTATCATATCCCATCACTAAATGTGCATCACAGAATAGCAAATAGCACAGTGGAAGAAAAAAAATTCTCTTTTCCTGCGATGTAACTCTTCAGCAACTTCCCTTTGGCAAAACAGCATCAAATCATCTAGCAGTGGAAAAATATATCAAAATGCTGGGGAAGGAAAGATTGATTTAGAAACAATAAATTTATGACTAGAAGAGTGAATTATTCATGTGCACTTGGGAAGAATATGTATTTTGCAGTTATTTGGTATAATTCATTAAATTTTATTCAGATAATAAGTATGAAGATTGACTTCATGTATCAACATTACTAGATCGTGAAGTGCCCAGACACTTGTTCAAATATTTTTCTGAGATGTTTGTAAGGATATTCTGGATAATGAACATTTGAATAAACAGTGTAAAAAGACTGCTGTCTCTGTGGTGAGTGGACCTCATTCAGCCAACTGCTGATCTGAATAGAACTAAGCCAGGAGTGAGAAGAAATTTCACCTGCCAGCCTTGAGCTGGGATATAAGTCTTTGGTCCTTGGAGAGGAATTTAGACCAGTGACTCTTCTAGAGCTCAGATTTTTGGCTCCTACTTGAAGTACAGCACTGTCTCTCTTTATTCCCCATCCAAATCTTGAAACTTGTCAGCCTCCAAAATACTATGAGGCAATCTCTCCACTTGCATCTAATTTTGTATATGGTTAACACTGTTTATATATTAGTATTTCTCTCCTAGGGAGTCTATTTCTTCAAAGAGTCTAAATACAAACATTTTTCCTGAAGTCAGTTAAATGTTGACTTTTTCCTTTTTTAACCAATTACTAAGAAATAGGTTTTAAAAATATCCTAACATAGTTATAAAACTGTCTATTTCTTTCTTTAGGCATGTTGGTTTATTTTTCAAATGTTTTGAAATTCTACTGTGTACATATATTTAGGATCATGTTCTCTTCTAATGAACTCTTTCAACATTGTGAGACATTTCCCTTTTATCTCTAGCAATAGCTGTCTACACTTTTTGGTTTTAATGTAGCAAACCAAGATTTTTATTTTAATGTTTGTGTGATTATTTTTTACCAACCTTTTCCTTTAATCTCTTTGTTTTTATTTGTGATGTGCATCTCATATGAATTGTTTTGTTGCTGTTTTTTTGTATGGCCAGTATTTAAAAACCCTTGATTTCAAATTTAATATACTTACTTTTAAAGTTAAGATTAATATATTTAGATTTAATAGACCATTTACTGTTCATTTCTCTTTGTCATGTTTGTCCCTTTTGCTATTTTTGACCATACTCTTAAGTGAAATAAATTGGACACACATGCATAAATATCCCACTGTTTCTCTAGTGTGAAAAATCAAAAGTGTAAAAAAAGATGAAAATGTATAATAGACATTGAGAAATAGAAAGGAAGTATTAAAATAGAGAGTGGAAGAGAGGAGGGAGAGAGATGAAAGGAAAGAAGAGAAAAGTTTAAAAAATGAGAAAATAAGGGTAAATTTGCAGTAACTAAATATTGGAAGCATCCCATATGCCTTTCAATGGAGGAGTGGATTTAAAAGGTGGTATTATACAATGGAATACTATTTTGCCATAAAGAAGAATGTACTTTAGACATTTTGGGGTAATTGGATGTACCTTGAGACTGTACACTTAAGTGAAATTAATCAGAAAAAAGGTTTAAATATGCCATTTTTTCTTGTGTTGGAAACCCAAGGTATAAATAAGGAACAAAATGGAAGATAGATATTAAGGGGTGGAAGAACTTGCTCAAATGGGAAGAAAAAAGAGATGGGATAGGGTGGAACGAAGGAAAGTAAAGGAAAAGACATTTAAAGGAAAAAATTGATGGGAAAAATAATGGAAATAGAGTTTTTGTAAAGGTGGAGAGGAAGAAGTATTGGAGGGAGAGGAGAGGAGGGATTAAAAAATGTATTAGTACACACATACCCTCACTGATAAAAGTGATCATTAAGTATTACAAACATACACTGATAAAAAATAAAGTTAAAAAACCACTATAAATATCTGTTTGCAGGTTGTGTGTGTGTGTGTGTGTGCGCGCGCGAAGAAGTTTAGGACTCTATTTCATAAGTTACATAAATGTGATTGCTGGATTATATAAGTACAGTGAAAAAGCAAACTGTCTTCCGAAGTGGCTGTACCATTTGCATCTTTTTTTATAACAAAAATGAGTTCTCACTTATCTATATAATCACTAGTAGTGTTTGGCATTATCAGCATTTTGGATTCAGGTCAACCTAATAGATGTAGCAGCATCCTTTGTTGTTCTGATTAGCACTTTCCTGATGATAAGTGGCGAGGAATGTGTTACCATAGGCTTAATTGGCACCTATATATCTTTTAAGGTGAGGTGCAAAATGTAAATGAGAAACAAAATGTGTCTAACCAATTCTGTAGCTGCAAACCACCAACCATGTTTTTAAAACATACTGTCTTGTAAGGAAAAAATAAAGATAATTTCCTTGAAGTCTATTAACTAGACTTCATACACCATGTCAGCCCATTTTCAGGTATCTTACAATGAAATCTTTTTAAAGGCCCCCTTTTGTTTTCCCCAATGTAGCTTTAGCCATCAATGTTCTTTATCAGCAATAGCTCTTTTTATTTATTATCAACATAACATAATATGGTACAAAAATGATGTTTAAATGAAAACACATACTCTTTCTTTCATTTCCTTGAACACTACTTACTTGTCAGGAAGATTCTCTTGTGTAAAAGACAGTGACTGAGGACTCATCTTTTGTTTGCATTGTTGTCTGCTTAAAATCATTTACTTTTTATTTCCCAAGGAGATTCTCAAGACACTGGCAAAATTTCCTGTCTCCTTTCATGAAAGGACGTTGTGGAGCATATTTAAGTAAAGAACAAACACTGACACTATAAGATGTTTGAGTATATCCTTGCCATTTTCATATCACTTGACTAGTCGTCTTATGAGACAATGTGTGGGAAAGATCAAAGATGCACTTGTACATCTGTGATTTAACAGGTTCTTTGGATCCATAAAAATTAATCATTAGTCTCATTGTACAAACAACGTACAGTGAACATTTTAAGACTGTAACACAGCATGAAGAAGGAGAAACTGGATCAGATGCCTTATTCTCTTTCTTCATTAATTTTTCTCAAATAGGTTAAAACCACGAGCTATAGAAAGTATTGAGAAGAGTTATTTGGGTATGTGGCATATAATTGTTTTTAAGTAAAAAATAAAAGAAGAGATAAGTTGAACTTGGAATGGGATGAACATAAATACTTTATGTAGACTTCACGGAAGTTTTAGACTTGGTCCTATCTCTATGTTAGTGTATCATACAAAATTACCAACTGTGGAGCATGGCAGCAGCGAGGAGAGAGAGAGAGAGAGAGAGAGAGAGAGAGAGAGAGAGAGACTGAGAAAGGCAGAGACAGAGCCAAGAAGAAACAGAAAATTTCATTATTTTGTCCAGTCTCTAAGAGTATAATAAAAGAAAAAAAGAATCTAAAGCTAAATGCTAGCAATAATTTCTGGTTTTTCTAGTTCTCTGCTTTTATGCACTTTTTTCTGTCCAAAACTCTCCATAGTTTTGTCTTGCCAAAGATAACCAATCAACTCTCTTTTATACATAAAAAGTTCTTTCTCTCTAACCTTGGTTCATTTTGTTATTACTGCATTTTTCTCTTTTTCTTCCAGACTTTATGTGGATTGATATATTTTATATCCTGTCTTTTTATTGATTTTGCTTCACAAAGATGGTGAGAGAGTTTACAAATGTTGCAAAAATATTCATCTTTAAAAATCTAGAGACATATGATAACTAAAATCTTTTGTAACTGTTAGAATTATTTTGAATATACAAACATGTATTCTGTCAACTTATAATAATGACACGTATGATTTAACATGTAATACAAACATTATGTTTCAGCTCTAGCATTTTTATTTGATTCTAAGTACTTTAAGTAATTTTCTTAGAAGACATTTATGAATATTAGATGATCTTCATAATAGTCTTCTAGTAAGGGTGCTGTTACATTCTCATTTTATAGGTGAGGAAACTGGGTAGTCTTTGGTTAATTTGTTCAAGGCCAAAAAATGTACTTGTTGGTTCTGAAGAACATGTGGTAAATGTGACATTTGATTTTACAGAGTTTGTTTATAGAAACTTTGAGTTTAACATTTTATAGTCTCACTCTGTGTTTGTTGTTAAAGAATATTGTCCTAAAACTTTATTTTATAGTGATAAAATTATTAATGCATATTGCCATGGATTATCAATGGGAAAATGTCACTTTAACTAGACATTATAGGCATGATAGAAAAAAAAGTATCTTACCAGCATAATTTTAATAATTTAAAACTTTAATTTACATTCAAACTACAATGGGTTACTGAAATTACTATGTTGGAATAATTAGCAAGTGACAAACATACAACTGTATGTTTGTTTTCAGTTTCCTATTACCCTAACTTTTGATGTTTTCATAATAAAAGATGAGAACAAACATTGATAATTTAAAAGAAAAAGCTTAGTACTTGCCCTTGAGTTTTTTTGAGAATCATTAGGAAAATAATACCTAATTGAAGAGAAGTACATGGCAAGAACTTTGAGCCTAACAGCATATACAAAAGGATAGCTGTCGATATAGTTAAAAGGTAAATTTATTATTCATTGTACAGGAAATTATCAAGGAACAATAAACTGAGTAGGTGTATTAGGGACATTGTCTTGGAAAGATAGACTTATCCCTTTTAAACAGTCATGTAATACATAAATAAGCAAAGGTGAAGAAATTTGTTGCTACTTGGATTTGATGTTCAAATTTATCACATTTTTCATTAGAAGATATACTGAGAAATTTTACAAGCTGTCAATTACTTGGACTATTGAATTAAATTATTGTCAAAATCTCATGTTGGAGGCTGGGAATTCAGCTCAGTGGAATAAGTGCCTGCCTGGCAAGCATGAGGTCATGAGTTCAATCCCTGGTACAAAAAAAAAAAAAATCTGGCTGGGGATTTAGCTCAGTGGCTTAAGTGCCTGCCTGGCAAGCACGAGGTCATGAGTTTGATCCCCGGTACCAAAAAAAAACAAAACAAAAACAACTCATGTTGGAATAATATTTACTCATTCATTGATTTTCAAAATTGATTTTCTACCAGACTGGGGCAAGAGTAGTAAACTAAATATGCAAAGCGTATGTATTGTTTGATTTACATTCTGTAAGAGTAATAAAAAGTAGCATAATAAAAATAGTATATGATGTAAACAATGCATAATATCAAGGAATACATGGGTATTCCAATGAAGTATGCAGTAAGAACTGGCATTGTATTGTGAGTCTGTGAAGAGTACTGTTATAACTTGTATGTAGATGGCCCCCAAAGCCTCATACCCGTAGGTGGGGCTTTTCAGAGGTGGCTGGGTCTAGGGCATATGAAGGTGGATAATGGGGTGACGTTGGAATAAAGGCTATGTGGTACTAAATTAGTCTACTGATTGGAATTAGCATAGTTGTAAGAAATACCATTCAAGATCCGAGTAGCCTAGATGGAATATAAAAGGAGAGGAAAAGGAACATGATGATTGTTGGTGTTGTTTGTTGCTCGCTGGTCTCTGTCTTCTGCTTGTTTTGCCATGAATTGTCTCTCTCTGTGATACCACTCCACCATGATGCCCTAGCTTATAGTCAGCTGACTGACTACGGATTGAAATCTCTGCAGACTGCAAGAGAAACAAACCTTTCCTCCTTCAACTTTGCATGTTGGGTATTTTGTCTCAGAAATGAGAAAAGTAAATAAAGCAGGTAGTATTTGAGAATAACTGAATGATATGAGAGACAAAGAAGGGGCAATTTTGGCAGGGATTCAGTCTCGGGTTGAAGAAACAGAAGATCAAAAGCCCAAATATGGAGTATACTTGGTGTGTCTGAGTAATTAGGAATAGGCTGATTAGATGAAAGCATATATGTAGTTGCAGAAGAGAGTTGATTGAAATGGGAAATGGTTGTGACAAATATCTAAATAAACCAAGAAAATATACAACTGTCTTAGCTACTTTTCTTGTTGTTGAGTCAAAATACTTAACACCCAAAATTAAATGAGGAAAGGTTTATGTAGCTCACAGTTGTAGAGGTTACAGCCTATAACCCACTGGTTCCAGGGCTGGGAGGTATCACAGAGGCATTTCACAGGAGAAACAGTTCCTGGCCCGCACAAGGTAATGAAAGTAACAAGTCAAAGGCACGTACATGCCTCTTTCTATTCTTTCATATCTTATTCAGGATATTTAGGATGAGTAGGTCTCAAAACTTTAATCCTAACATTGCACCATGAATCAATCACATACTCTAGATTCAGCCACCTCTGAAAAAGCCCCACTTATAACTACATGAGTCTTTGAGGGACATCTAAACACAAGGCATAACAACATAGTACATAAAGTATTATACTTATAACCACCATTTAGGACAACTGAAATAAAGCTACAGTATAAGTGTGATATTAACTAAAGAGATGTGAATTTGTGTAAAAGAATTTTAATGTATACTGCAGACATACTTTATACCAAAAAATGTGGTCAGCTTTTATTACTAGTGTATGTGGATTTTACTTCTTTGCTTTTCTGTATTTTAACTTTGTATAGTGTACATGTCTTAAAATTTATCTAGCTAGCACACTATAATTTTAACAGCTTTGTCTTGCTAAGTCATTTTCTTTGTATTAACAAGCGGCATGCACATGACAACAGAGGCAGAATGAGAAATGGAATCTAGAGATAGGAAAGTAAAAATCATTTGGATAATTGACAACTACGAAACACAAAGGCAAATGAATGTACTGTGAGATGGATGCAATAAACAATTGGAAAAATTAAAAAATTTACATGCCACATAAAAGCCAAGCCATGAATGATAAAATGAAAAGCACGGTTCTAGTGGCTTTGCAATGAAGAGGAAGTGTTATACAGTGTGATACTGCATGTTGATGAATAGGCAGAAACTTAACATGATTGCTGGCATTGACTTAATAGTAATACAAAGTTAATGGGACATTTAGCAGAAATTTAACATCAATTTATCACTATGTGATTTATTTAATCAAAGACATCTTTAAAAGGTCCTTCTGGGTATTCAAATGGGAAATGTTTTCCAGCAGAGGCTAAATTTCCAATGTTCTAGGGACAATCAAATAAATGTATTTCTTTTGTTCAAACACATGAAGTTAGATGGTGGAAGAAAGCAAAAAGCTTTAGCCTTAGAGAAATAGCTTTTTATCAATCAAGCCACAAGCAGCGGAAGCAGCAGAGTGTTTTGAGTGTTTATTTACTTAACTCGGCACCAATCAGATTTGCATAAAAAGGAGACATCAGCAGGATGCCTTTGAGTCAGGTTTGCCACCATCAAAAATGGAATTTTATTTCACAGTAAAAATGGACAACTGGCAGTTAAATGGTCCAGATTCCTTTCTACTTGTGCCATTGGTTTTGTTTATCACCTGAGGCATACCAGTTTTATTATCTGTAAAATAAGATGAATAGCAGTCGCCTCTGCCATCAAGGGAGAAAACTGCGGTGACCATGCTATCCTGCCACATGCACCCATGAAAAAATTAGTTTTTCATCTGTATAAATCATCATGTTTTTATGTGGCTGCTGTACTTTCCCATCTCTAAATATACCGGTAGCATTTCTTATAATAAGCATATTCATCTCCACAGCTATTTGGAGGAGATGTACACAGATAACAAACAAACATTTGTGCAGATACATATATATATATATATATATATATATATATATATATATATATCCAATGTTTCTAGTTTTTTCCTCACTAGTGTGTTATTTCTTGCATTCACTTTTTTGCATTTTGTGAATTTGATGTGTTATGCATGTATTGCTTAATGTATTAATAAGACCGTCTTAAAAGCAGCACAGATGCAGAGGTACCTTGTGAGGTAAGCATGTGATAAAGACACAGATGCTGCCCCGTCTCTGATGATGCTATTTTTGTCTTCTCAAGGGGTCTGCACCTGTGAATTGTTAGCATGAAACATCAATATTGTGATGTTGACATCTTCATGTTTAAGTCTAATATTTGAACTGTGTAGTCCTTTTGTTTCCCATGATAGAGTAAAAGTTTCCTTTCCTTGGAATCTTACGACGTGGATTTCTTCTTGTCCTCTTGTATACTGTAAAACAGTCTTTCTAAGGCTCCTTTCTATCATCTTTAATATATGACCATCATTTAAAAGAATGTTGAAGGACTGAACAAGCTAGGTTATGTAACATTAGTGTTAAAAATACCTGGGGGTGTTAAATGCCTGGGGGGGGTGTATGCGTGAAATTCTCGCTCATAGAGGGTGGAGGCAGGAGAATCATTGCCAGTATGAGGCCAGCCTGAGCTACATAGTGAGTTCATGACCAGTCTGAATTACAGACACACACACACACACACACACACACACACACACGAGAGAGAGAGAGAGAGAGAGAGAGAGAGAGCAGAAAAATGTCAAAATTTAAAATGCGATTTGCTAATATGTCCACAGCTTTTTTCTAATACAGGATTAAGAAGGAGAGAAGTTTCCTGCCAAAATATATTTTGCAAACTACTTAGTGAAATAATATATATAAGACAATAAAAGATAAAACACATGCGAATGAGAATAATATTTGAAGAAAAAGCATCACTCAGGAGTGCGAGGGAAGTCAACAACAGTAAGCCAAGTTCACCTGACCAATGATGATATGCTCAGGCAGAGCGCTGAGAGTCAGGGGAAGGGACGCAGGGCTTCAGGGTGAGAGGGCTCTGGGCTGCGCCTTGAGGACCGATGGCAAGGATGCTGACGGTGTGAGGGACGGCATGAAAAAGGGTTCAAATAGCAATGCAGAGGCAACTAAAAATGAAGTATGTGAGTTAGACTTCTGGCTCTTACCTAGATAGTCATAGACCAGGTGTAGTAAGTATTTAAAGAGCAACTATGTGTCTTTCATTTGGAAACTATTCTTCTTGATGATTTAAAAGTCTGTCTGGGTCTTCAAAAGATTTTTTTTAATACGTGAACTTTAACTAGCAAAAAATAACAATGTGACACATTTTATAAAGATAGATTTTAATTATATTCCTTTACTCTAGTATCTGGATCAAAGAAACCCAGAGGATGAAACTAAGTGAAAAACAAACAAGAAAACAAATACACACAAAGAACTGAAATATTTTACTAAGGATAGTGTATCAGGCTTATGTTATTCAACTACTTAAAATTATATATATATATACACACACACACATACACACATATATATATATATATATATATATATATATATATATATATCCTGAAAAAATACACATCCTGAAAAAATAAGTATTTAATATCTGTAGGGACTATTTTTTCTTTTTTGCTGCCCATGAATGTAAATTATCTAAGGAATAATAGAAATGATTTTTGCATTGAGTCATGAAATAAAATTGCAATTAATGAGTATAACCAGGAAAGGCAGATGTTGATAGAGAAAATTTAAATTTGAGGGTGATGAAATTTCATTGCCTGAAAAATATTGTTTTAAGAGAAGATGACCACATCTCTATGAGAACACAGCCTGGGAGGGAGAGGTCAGGGACGAGACAGGAGAAACAATATTTACTACATTTTTTAACCTGAGGTGTTTGAATTATTGCTTCCATCAGTTTTCTGCTTTGCAGTAGCATCTAGTCTAAGGTGTCTACTCTTCTTAGTTCAGCATAAATAGCCAATGTAACTTAGCTGAATAACCAAATCTTCTATTATCTGGCCCACACCCAATTTCAGACGATACAGCAACATCAGTGTTGATAGGAAGATGTCTCATAGCACCTACCTAAATACAAAGTACACAGTGGCCGTGCACAATAAATATCATTGGTTGGTGACATGCCACGCTGATAAAGAGCCCCTTCCATTCCTCCCCTGTTAGCCTTTCCCTGCCCTCATTTTAGGTGTCCTCTATTTTCCATGGAAGTTGAGAACCCATGTTCATTTAATCATTTTCCTTCTTCAGTTCTACAGGCTGCCATTCTTTATATTTTTATATGCAGTTTGATTTAATATTATATTTTAAAGATTTATTTTCATAGTGTGTCAAGTTCTAAATAAAACATGTGGTGAGACTCTTAAGGTGTATCTCTGATATCCAGGTTATATCACTAATTCATTAGATTTGTCACTAATGAATTATGTAGCTCACTTTTGAAGTCAGACAACTGATTCAAATCTATATTTTAATCTTTGAACATTAATAAGAGTGGTTTACAAGAATGGAGTTCATACTTTAATTTATAGTTGTCCTATTCCTAATCATGTTCTATAACCCAATGTCACACAAAATGTCAGCATAAATACTGATTTGTGTTCTCCAGAATTGTTTCACTTCAGTTATTCATTTACTTATTCATTCATCCAATTCATATGTCCATTCAGTACTCACTAGATTCCCTCTATGCACAGGTTGAAATTGTGATCTTTTTAATGACACAGAAAACCATCATGGTGCTTTATCATACGGGTTGCTAATATTAATGTAGCAGAGACAGAGAGAACTGGTATAAACTTAAATCGCTGGGACTTGGCGACGTGCAGGTGCTCTCAATAGGAGGAAAAGGACAGGCCAAATGTATGAAGTCACTGCACCCAAATGACTCCAAACCCGCTTGTGGTGCCCCTGTGGGCTTCCTCCTTGGATCAGCCCGTTGGTGTGCACAAGGTTGTTCACATTCATTAGCATTCGTGGGCCATGCATCTGCATGGGGAGGTCCTCTGTGATACTGGGATATTTCAAGATGGAAAAACAGTAAGGCAAGTTGTGGTCTGAAGTTTTTATTTATTTCTGACCCTAGGTTATATACATAATAGTAAATAATAGGCTTATAAACAGTTTTAAAATAAAACATTTAGACACATGATACATAAGTATTGTTTATCAGGAGATAATTTTCAGCTGTTCTATAATAGCTCTATGCTTATTTCCGTGAAGATTAGAAGCCTGGCCAATTTACACACCCCCTTGAAAGACTAAGAAACAAATACACTAACTTCCAGTTCATGTTGTGCTGTAGAAAATTCAAGTCTTCCTGGGAAATCCTGTGCCCACATGGTTTATCAAAATTATATAGACTGATAGTTTAAACTGCATAGATTGTTTAAACAAGGTACTCAAACTGGTTTTAGCCATGTTCTTGGCAAAGTCTAAAAGACCTCTTTAATAAATTTGTGATGTGTGACATAAAAGACAAAGAATATCCAGAGTGACTAAGGAAGACTAGGAGACTGCTCCTAGGAATATCAAGTCGCCTTCATTCTTTCCCTTGTTTTCTTTATCTTGTTGAATTGTATTTGCTTTACTTTATGTAGAACTTTCAAATTGTGATAAAAATATGAACCATTAAATTTCAGTAATTTATTACATTAAAAGATATATTCCTATTAATCTCCTTGAAAGTACTTCCATTCAATTCAAGCATACTTATTACATTATTTTTTTCCACTTTCTGAAATAGTTCTGGAAGTCCTCTTTCTTACATGGTTTCTGTTGTTTTTGTTGTGGTGGTTAGATATGTTTGTGAGGCATAATGACACTTACCTTGTGGGACGGGCACAAATACATATCGCTTCTGGGTCACTTTTACCTTGCCTTCGTGTTCTACCCTCTTCTCTCCTTCCTTCCCTAGATACTCTCTTCATCTCTACAGCATACCATCTATTCTGTGCCACTTAAAATATTTTAATATTTTGAGTGTCTAAAATATAATAATTAATTTTCTGTGCCTCATTAATTTACTTAATATTATTGTCTCAAGATCCATCAGTTTTTCCATAAATGACTGAATATTATCTTTCTTAATGGCTGAGTAATACTTTGTTGTACATGCATACCACATTTTCTTTTTCCATTCAGCTGTGGAGGGGCATATGGACTATTTTCACAATTAGCTCTTGTGAATTGTGCTTCAATAAACATGCTTATGAATGTACAACTCTAGTATACTCTTGATCTTTAATTGTTCTGTTGTTGCTATCTTGATGTCTTGAATTAATTAAAACATATGCCTTTTACTTGCCTTTTGACTTCAAGGCAAAAGCAGAATTTGGACACTGCCAGATGTGATGCATAAGGTGAAGAAACACTGCATTGTTTTTAATGAGACTGCCTTTCTGTTCAATGGCATTGGCAGCAGCATTTGGTGCAGTTTTGATCACATCTTGTAAAGACATTGTAGAAAGAAGACTTCCTGAACTGCTTCAGAATGTGGCAAGATCCATGAGAAAACTGTATTTGAAACAAGAGGAATATCTAGAGGTGGATTAGTGTCAATTTGTCATTTACTATAATAAAATCTATAATTTAAAAATCACCCACAATATTGACTTATCATTCCTTTTGTATTAGCATATAATATAGTCTCTTCTTCATACTTTCAATTATATAACTGCAATTCATGCAGAAATGAATGTTATAAAAATATAAAAGGTGAGGTGAAATAAAGACTAATGGGGAAAAGTAACATTAGTTCATGGGCAAGATAAGGTCCTTTGGAGGAATTCTGCTTAAGATTCAGAGAATAAAATTAATTGTACACAGAATACTTAAGCCAAGAGAAAAATAATGATGCATTTCAGGCCTCTTCAAGCTTAGAATCTCTTTCTTTGGCTTTGTTTTGAGAAGCAAAGCAGACTGATAATAGTGTTAATAGATACCTGTGTATTTCCAGCACTGATAGCTGGAAAAGGGACTTTCAGATGCTATCGCTGTAATCTGAACTGAAAGCTTCAGCCAGTACCACATTCCAATTCCTTGTATATGTAATCAAAGAGAATGGCCCGCAACCCCAGACAGCTCTCAAACTTGCCTCAAAAGGGGAGAGGAATTTCTTTTACAGAGGTTCATTTATGAAATGATAGTTTGAGATTATTATAGGAAACAGAGCCTGCCTCTCATGTTAAGGACAGTTTATCAGGCTATATTTTGCCTTTCCCTGAAATGATTTGGTTCAATCTGACATAAATCATTTATAGTCTTATAACCTATTTAGGTATGATTTAATGATGCAACTGGTCATTGTAGAAGTATACTAAATGTTACAGTCATATGTCTCAGCATGAAATATATGCGTGCATTTTAGCACACAAGAACTTTCTTAAGGGCCTTATAATATTACAAACATTTTTAAATGTCCTTATTGAGATACACTTCTTTTTTTAAAAAATTTTATTTAAAGAGAAAAAAAACCAACCAGACAAAACACCAAAATGGTAGTAACAATACAGAATTCCAAAGGGAAAAAATAAAAGAACAAAAACAAGCAAACAAAAAAAACCCCAAACAACAAGTAAAACAAAAACACTAAGACATCGCCACTCGATACATTACATACTCTCATCATTTGAAATAGTTCTTCAGGTTACAAAATTAAAGCATACAAAGTAGACACTCAAACAGTGAGACAGTTAACAGTTCTGCTCAACAATCTAAAAAAAACAGTAATATGGTCACCTATCTTACACACTGAAACATACATGAAATTATATCCTTTAAAGCACTCTCTTTTCCTTTTCTTTTTTACAATAGCAATTACACATTTGGGGTTTTATTCCTCCTACATTTCTTATTACTTTTAACACTAGAGAAACAATGTGATATTTATAAATATGATTGTTATTTCTTTCACTAATGAGGAGAGTCTCAAGTTGTCTCCATTTCCCTATGAAGGCCTCAAGACCATCCTTTTTATAGCTGAGTAATATTCTATTTTATAAAAATATCACATCTTTTTCATTCACTCTGCGGTTAAAGGGCATTTTGGCCGTTTCCAAGATTTAGCTATTACAAAATGGGCTGCTGTGAACATGGGTGCACATATATTGCTGTGATATGAACCTTTCAGTTTTTCTGGGAAAATACACAAGAGGGGAAGAGCTGGGTTGAATGGAACTTCCACTCCTAGTCTTCTGAGAATTCTCTACTGATTTCCATAGTGGTTGCACCAGTCTACACTCCCACCAACAGTGGAGCAGTGTTCCTTTTTCCCCACAGCCTCACCAACATTTGTTATCAGTTGATTTTTTGATGGCAGCTATGCTTTCCAGTGTGAGATGATATGTCAATGTTGTTTTAATTTGCATTTCTCGAATGACCAGTGATGGTGAACATTTCTTCATGTACTTGTTTGCCATTTGTATATCTTCATTTGAGAACTGTGTGTTCATCTCAGCTGCCCATTTTTTGAGAGCGTCTTTGAATTTGGGGGGGTTGATGTTTTTCAATTCTTTATATGTTCTTGATATAAGTCCTTTGTCTGAGGGGTTGCTGGTTAAAATTCTTTCCCATTCTGTGTGTTTTCTTTTCACTCTGATGGTGATTTCTTTTGAAGTGCAGAAACTTCAATAATATGATATCGCAGTTGTTGATTCTCTGAAGTGTTTCCTGTGCAGTTTGCATTTTGTGCATGAATTCTCTGCCTAGCCTTGTGTCTCCAAGATTTCTACCTACCCTATCTTCCAGTAGATTTAGTATTTCTGTTTTAATGTTTAGGTCTTTGATCCATTTAGACTTTAGTTTTGTGCATGGTGATAGGCATGGATCTAGTTTCAGTCTTGTGCATGTGGAGAGCCAATTTTTCCAACACCATTTTTTAAAGAGGCTATCCTTCCTCCAGTGAACATCTTTAGCCCCTGTGTCAAATATCAGGTGGCTGAGTGTCTTTGTACCTATACTTGCATCTTCTAATTTGTTCCATTGATCCTCAGGTCTGTTTCTTTGCCAGTACCATGCTGATTTTATCACTGTGGCTTGGTAGTACAGTTTCAAGTCAGGAATTGAGATGCCTTCTGCCTTGCCTTTATTGCCCAGAATTGCCTTTGCTATTCTAGGTTTCTTCTGGTCTCAAATGAATTTTCTCTAGATCTGTGAGCTATATCAATGATATTTTGATTGGGATTGCATTAAATCTGTATAACAGTTTTGGGAGCATGGCCATTTTCACAATGTTGGCTCTTTCTAGCCAACAGCATGGAACATCTTTCCATTTTTTTTTTCTTTCTTTCTTTTTTTTTTTTTTTTTTTTTTT